>PVIH01010544.1:0-74605 GCA_004025045.1 Sigmodon hispidus
TTTTTTTCATATCTTCTTTGAGAGCTTCGATGATCATCAAAAAGGAATTTTTGGTGTTGCTTCCTTCTGTTTCCTCTTCATTGCTCAGTTCAGGTCTTGTATTTGTAAGATCACCACTCTCTTCTGGAGTTACCATGTTGTTCTTTGTATTATTATGTAATTTTTTGCACTGACGTTTGCCCATGGCTTCAGTGGTTCACAATTGGATGGTTCCTGGTCTGTTGTGGCATTCGGGCTTGTGTGCCTCCTGTCACCTCTCTGGGCAGGGTCTGAATCTACCCTTCAGGGACCCCTGTAGTTGTCTGTTCGCTCAGTTCGATGTGGCGGTGGGTACCCGTGCAAATTCCCTCAGCAGGAGCTGTGGGTATCGTGACCGGCAGAGTTTATCTGCCCCTGCTCCAGAGTGAGCTGGGACTCTGCAGACAGCACTTGGTCCCAGAACTGCAGGTTTCTTAAGTTGTTTCATGTGAAGGGGACAGAGAGGTGATGTATTTCAGTCCCTCTTGCCCCTGGCCTTCTGATCACCAGAACTTTTTTCCCCCCTGGTCATGCTGTCCACTCGGCACATCTTTCTTTTCTTTTCACGCTTGCCCTTAGTTGCTTGTCATATGCCCTCTGTAAATCATTCCTTTTGTGTTTGTTTTTGATTCTCACCACAATGATTTGCTTATTTTAATTCCTTGTGAAACATTTACTACTTTTACATTGCTTTTTGAAAATTATTTTTACATATATAATGTTCTTTCTTTATGATTATGCAAGAAATAAGAATCTTTTTTTTAATTAGATTGATATCTTTCTTAGGGATTGTTTACATTAAAAACTCCATTTAAATTAATTTATATAGCAGTGAGGCAGCAGTGGCACACACCTTTAATCCCAGCACTAAGGAGGTAGAGGCAGGCAAGATCTTTGTGAGTTCCAGGCCAGCCTGATCTACGGAGTGAGTTTCAGGACAATCAGGGAAACACAGAGAAACCTTATTTTGAAAACCCAATATATATATTTATACAATTATAATATACCAATATATACTAATTATATATAATTTCTTATATAATTATATAATATATATTATGTAATAACAGTAGTTATTTATATAGTATTTACAGTACATAGTAATTTTTGTTGTCTACTTAGAATTAGTTTTGTCTCACTTCACTTGAAATGTGGAAAACTGTGTGGAAACACTTATCCTCAGCTCGCATCTTCATGATGGAATGGGAAGATATTGCTAAGGTAATGTCACTGTAGCTGGAAGTTTCTTGGTCCCGCCCAGCCCTGCAGCAACTTATAAAATAACCACTCAGGGGCTTAGTATTAATTACAAACTGCTTGACCTAAGGCTAAGGCTTATTACTAACTAGCTCATTCATCTTAAACTAACCCATCTGTATTAATCTATGCATCATGGCTTTACCTGTGTTCCATTACAACTTGTTCATCCTGCAGCTCAGAGCACCTGTCTGGATTTCTCCTTTCTTCTCCTATATCTCTGCTTGGATTATCCACCTCACTCTGTTCTGTCTCAGGCTATAGCAGCTTCTTTATTAACCAACGATAGCAACACATATTCACAGCATACAGAAAGACGCCCCATAGCATGCTACCATGCTTGTTTTAGTTGTTTCCTTTGCTCAGCAGAAATGAAGGATAAATGGTATTTATCACCTCCATACTCTTCATTCATTTCTGGAAAACTGGTTTCCATTTGTTTCAATTTTCCTTCAGCTGGAAGAACTTTGTAGATAATTTCATCTTTGCTGGCAATAAATTCACTTAATAATTTTTTTAAATTGACTCACCTCCTATTGCTGTTCTTCCTTTGTCTCGTTTTTAAAATACTTCATTTTTTTTATTATCTTGTGTTTGTGATCATAGGCGTGCTGGTGTTGTGCTGTGCATTAGGGACCAGGGACAACTTGCAGGAGCTGGTCTCTCTTTCCCTTCAGGGGACAGAGGCATTGACTGCAGGCTCTTAGATTTCCACCCCAGATGTATATGTGTATGATGCCAGGGATGAAGGGGAAGTGGTCGTGTGTATTATGATGCATGGGTGAGGTCAGAAAACAACTCTGTGCGGTCACTTCTCTTTTTCCACTTCTACCTAGATTCTGGGAGTGGAATTTGGGATATGAGGCTTTCACAAGCACCTTTATCCCTTGAGCTGTCCTGCAGACCCCCTGCCCTTCTTTTTAAAGGATATTTTTACTATTTGTTTTTATTTCAGAATTTTAAATCAATCTCTCCCTGTATCTGTTGGTTAAGAGTTTGGCTAGGATACTGCTGGGTATGGCTTTTCTTTCTTATATCCACGCTGTTTATAGTTTAGTAGTCTAAGGTTTGAGTTTTTCACCAAAAACTGAGAATTTTTTGACCATTACTTTAAAGATACATTTATATGTTCTTATTTTGTAAACCTTAGCTTTAAGGCCTCCAATTATACACATGCTAGACCATATATATATGTATATATATATATATATGTATATGTAGTCTCACATGTCTTCAGATCTTATTTGATTTCTGTTTTATCCTCTTTTTTCTTCAGCTTGGATAATTTCTTTTAGTCTTCCTTAAGATTGATGAATTTTTTCATTTATCATCTTCCACCATTTTCCTGTAGTGGATTTTTAACCTAATTTTTTCAGTCATTGAGTTTGTTCTAAGTTTTAAAAGCATAGTGTTTTACCTTTCTATTGTTTTCCTATTATTTAATTTATTGCTATCATATTATTCTTTATTATATCAAGCATAGTTACATGGTTGTTTGTCCATCATTTATGGGCTCCCTTAACTCCTCTATGCCCTGAGAATGAGTCACACTTTCTTAGTTCTCCAATGAGTAATTTTTCATTTTACTCTAGATGTTATAAATGGTATGTGCAAGATTTGCTAATTATTTCCAAAGATTTATTTTATTGGGGCTGTTTATTAGGCAGCTAACCAGGCTGTGTTCAAAATGGCAACTTTTAGGTCATAACTTAAAATCAAGCTCACAGATTATTTCCCTCTGAGTAAAGATGGCTTCATAGGAGTCATCCAGATAGGACAGTATTTAAATAGAAAACTTTAGGTCTCATTCACTGATTGTGGCTCATCTTTTGGATCCACTTCTCAATTTTCCAGTGGCTGCTGTTTTCCTCTGTTCCTCTGATCAAATGCTCCATAGTTTTCTATAGGAAGTTTGGCTGTTCTGAGCTCTTATTATATTGCAGCTCACCTTCAAGATAAATGTTCTAAAGATAAGAGAGGATCCCCATGTGCTTGTTCATTTTTGCCAGTTCAAACATCGCTCCAGAGTCAGCCTGATTTGGTTGATTCTCCAGCACCTTCGGAGAGCTTACTATTTACACATTGTTTACAGCTCATCCCTGTCATCCTCAGGCATGTCAGTCTTATTAGACTTCATCATTAACTTTTATCGTTATTATTGTAACTCAGGACACCCTGGATCTTTCTACGTAGCCAAGGCTTGCCTTGAACCCCTGATCTTTCTGACGCAGGCTCCTGAGTGTATGTTGCCAGACTCAGTGACCATCAGAATTTGAGCTGTAGAAGCATAAAGTTCTGGGGGTTTTCTTCAGTTTATTCTTCCTTATACTTGACCATTATTAGCTTGGTGTAAAACAAGAGGCCTGGGTTCTTTAAAAGGCTGGGATGCTTTGTTTCTATACCCTTCAGTCAAAAATGAGTGTAAATTGAAAAGCCCATTTATAACTCAGGGGTCTCAAGGGAGAGGAAAAGGAACTGAAGACAGGAGTGCAGTCCACAGGGAATTTCTTCTCTTTGCCAAAGAGTTTCTCTTCTGTATTTGAAGTGGGGTTACCTTGGCAGTGTCCCCAATTTTTGCCTGGCAGGGCAGCCTATGCCAGATGTTACATTGGAACTGAGCCTTGCCTATAGTTAGCTCAGTCTATAAAATGACTTTCTAACAAAGTTTTCTAATACTGGATTCTGTCATTGTGATTGTTCATGTGGAAGACTGGTGGCCATTCATATATTTATACACATACATATGTGTATATATATATATATATGTATATATATATTTGTATTATTTCTCCTCTTACAATGAGGACTGGTGGGAGGAAATAGTACACATATCTCCTTGGTCATGGTAGATAGTAACAATAGATTGAATGAACAAATACTTATTGAAGTCACTGCATAAATAAATCAAAAGAATATTTTCTTTGTAGTATGTAAGAGTATATTTAGCATTCTGAAGAATAAAAAATAATTATGGTAAATACTTTCTAATGTCTTTAATTTAGAAGATTTTGTTGAGATTAAGTATAAATAAGTTATTAGAATATTTTTTTATCTTTATTTTTTATTTAAAAATCTTTTTTTCCCCATACCCACCACTGTTCCCCTCCCTCCTTTCCTCCAAGTCGTCCCTCAGCCTCTCCTCCATGTCATTCTTCCATCCATTCTCCAGAGAGGACCAGGAATCCAAGGTGAGTCAGTTCAGCCTGGCCTATCCAGTTGAGGTAGGTCTGAGTCCCTCTCCCCAGTATCAAGGCTAAGTTAGGTGTTCCTCTGTAGGGAATGAGATCTGAGATGTCAGTTGAGCACCAGGAATAAACTCTGGTCCTATTGAAAGAGACTCCACAAACTGCCCACGCTTTTAGGCTGTCATTTACATTTGGAGGGTTTAGTTCCTTTCCATGAAGGTTCCTCAGCTGTCATTTCAGAGTCAGTGAGCTCCCAATAGCTCAGGTCAGCTGTCTCTGTGGATCTGCTCCTCATGATCCTGATCCTTTTGCTCATATACTTTCTCTTCCCCTTCTTCAGCTGGACTCAGTGCCTAGCTATTAATCTCTGCTTCTGCCTCCATCACTTGCTGGATGAAGGTTCTCTTCTGCTGGGGCTCCTCAGAGCATTATTAGACTATTTTTAAAAGTCTTTTCCTAGTTGACATGCATGCATATAATGTGTTTTGGTCACTGCCTATTCTCTCTGTTCAAATCCCTTTTCTATTACCATTACCACCACCACCATCATCTCCACCATCATCACTACCACCATCACCACCATCACTACTACCACAATGATCACCACCACCACCACCACTATCATCACCACCACCACCATCATCACTACCACCATCACTACCACCACCACCAACATCATCACCACCATCATCACTACCACCATCACCACCATCACTACTACCACAATGATCACCACCACCACCACTATCATCACTACCACCACCACAGTCACTACCACCACCACCAACATCATCACCACCACCAACACCACCACCTTTATCTTTTAACTTTGTGTGCTTTTATTTCAAGCTCACTGAGTGTACTTGGTGTTGCTGACAGGCACATGGGCGTAGGACCATCTACAGGAGCATGGCATGGGTAGCCCCTCAAGGCCACAACCTCAAAGAAAACCAACTTACCCTCCTCTAACAGCCATCACTTGCCAATAGCTCTTCATCCAGGGCCTGACCTTGTGAGCTCCTCATCCACCCATGTCGGGATTGGGACTGACTTGATTGTGTGCAAGTCTTGTGCATGAAGTTGCAACCCTGCTATGTCCGGCAAACCCTGTCCCACTGCCATTGTTCACTACCCCTAGCTCTTAGAATCTTTCTTTCTCTTCTTCTACAATGTTGCCCCAGATTAGTGTGGAGGGGTAGGAGATGTGATATAGATGGTCCACTTAGAGCTCAGCATCCACAGTCTTATTCTCTAGTTGTGGGTCTCTGTATCAATCAACATCTTCTACAATAAGAAGCTTCTCTAATGAAAGCTGTGTTGGTTTCTCACATGACGGCAGACACACACTACCAGCGCCACACTAGAGTTTATTTAGGAGAGTTGCCGGGCAGATACAAAGGCAGAAAAGCAAAAGAGAAAAAGAAACAGACTTTCACCTGGTGTCTCCTTTTAAGAGAATGGATTGGCACAGATTTACTTAGCCACGCCTAGGTGTATGCAGCCTGTTCTGCCATGTTGGGTTCACCATGTCGCTGATATGTGCCAGGAATCCTTACAAGTTGAGCAAGGTACTAACATGAGTATAGAGATAAGAACTTAGGGGGCAGTTACAACTGTTTCCATTTAGCAGAATAATAGTGTTAGATTGTTCTCTAGGTCTTGGCTCAGTTAATGGTACTAGAGATGAGTTCCCTCTTGTTAGAGGGCTTTAAATGTGAACAGAAAGTGATTGGTAACATCTGCCCAAATGTCACACAGTAAGAACATTCAAACAGGTGTTTCTTTGTTTTCTTGCCTCGGTACCAAATAGTCATTAGCGTATGAAACTGAATTTTTTTCCTACCACGGTGGTTTGGAAGAGTATTGGCCTTTATAATTAGTCATACTCAGGATGCAGTGAGCTGTATTTAAAGATGCTAATACCATATCTTGCCTTTCCAGTCCACTCATCAATGTAAAATAAATTGCATGTTTAAGGCCACATGAAAGACTTTGATTACTTTAGAAATATTTATCTCTGACAATGGCTCCCACTATGACTATTGCTCAGCTCACATCTACCCACTGCTCCCTCACTTCATCAGCTGAATGGAAAAAGCATTTATCAAGGTGCAGTGACATTCTCCCAAGTGGTGTCTAATCATCTGAATAGAGAAATATATTCTCGAGTTTCCTCATCAGATATCAGGCAACAATTCTGGCCTCAGTTAAAGTTTCAAACACAGGTCTACTGTGTTCATGAGCTTTGGTAGAAAAGTGACAATGTGTTAAAATAACTACAGTGGCCACTTACTACACACCTCTGGATGTGCCCAGCTGCTCTTGAAATCCTTTATATTTTGTTATAATGTGAAGGGTCCTGCAAACACTGTTTTCCTAATTTCACCAAGAAGAAACTGAAGCACACGGAGGTTGAGGAACACCTCATAATGACTCTCTTAAGAATTCACAGGGCAGGGTCCAAGCCCCAGAATTCTTGGCTTCAAGATCTGAGTCTTTAACTGTGGTTTAGACTACACCCATGATAGATGAACAGATGTGGGACTTCGGAATGCTTTGAGTCTTGGAAGGACTTGAGATAGAAAGAGGATTCTGCTTTTCTGTGCTATACTCCTCATCCCAAACATGCCTCCCAAACTGTCCCAGGAAGTATTAGTAGTATCTATCCCTAGCTCCCTTTTTGATTTTTGGCACTGAACCTATGACTATACCCTCCTGAATGTGCCCTATCTCGGCAGACTAGTAGCAGGAAGAATTTGCGGGAAATGTGCTGCCCCAGAACAGCAACCAAGAAAGGAGCTGCTAGGGAGGCAAATTTGATCTTTTTTCTCCCATCCACAATTTTGTTAGCACCCCAGATGGAAAAGCCATAGTCCAAGGCAAACAAACTATCACCTGTGTGAATCTGCTGATGGTCAAGTGCTTATTTCTGCTAATTGCCAAGCACCTACTATATTCATTATCTTGAAGAAAATCACGGAGAATCATAAAATGTGCCATATAAATCTTCTTAAGCATATAATTCAGTGGCACTAATTACACTCACTAGGCTGGAGGCAGCTATGGTTATTTCCAAAACACTGTCTTCATCTCATACAGAAATTCTGTATCCATAAAGCAATGATCCTTTTTATTTTGAAAATATTTTTGTGTGTGCATATATGCAAGTACAAGTGCATGTGGGAGCCAGAGGCCACTGTCAAGGATCTTCCTTGATTGCTCGCCACCTTATCTTTTAAGACAGGGTCTCTCACTGAACTTGACACTCACTGATGGGTTTGGCTGTCTGGTCAGTGAGCTCTAGGGATCTGCTTGTCCCTTCTTCCCGGCTCTGTCCCCTGCACTGGGAAAATAGATGTGCATGACAACTCTTGGTCTTTTTAGCATGGGTGTTAGGAAATCTGAATCAGCTCTTCATGTTTGCATGAAGATGCCTGACTGACCGAGCCAGCCTCTCACTCTCAGTAACAATTCTTCATTTTCCTATTTCAAAGTTAACAGTGACTATTAATGCACTGTCTCTAAATTTGCCTATTCTAGATAGTTCATATAAGGAGAATAATACAATCTTTGTTCTTTTGTGTCTGACTTATTATATTTAGCATGCCTCAAGGTTTATTCATACTGTAGCCTATATCACAACTGCATTCCTTTCTATTGTTGAACAATAGTCTACTGTACAAATTTACTTATTCATTTTTCTGTTGACAATTTTTCTACTATTGGCTATTGTAGATGATGCAGCTGTAAACATTAACTTTAAGTATCTTTTTGACTCTCTGTTTCAGTTGTTTTGGATACATACTAAAAACGGAAATGTATGGTAGGCAGTTTCTAGAATGGCTCAGCACTGTGCTTCCTCCTATTATTCAAATCCTTGTGTCATCCTTTTCTCTAAGCGTAAGCTAGGTGACAGAGATTTGTCTTTAATAAACAGGCTACTGCAAGGAAGATGGAATACTCCTGAGATTAGGCTGTGAACGGCTGCCACTTCTTTCGTGTTTGCTGTCTTTCACTCTCTTGCTCTGTTTATCTCAGGGATGCTAGATCCCATGCTGGGAGCTATGTGATGGAAAGACCTATGTGGCAGGTACTGAAGGAAGCCAAGGCTAACAGTCAGAAACTGAGGGCTTCAGTGCAGAAGACAGTGAGAAACAGAATTCTGCCAGTGACTCTACGAAGAAGCGCTTAGACGCAAATTTTACTCACTTGAGCCTTCAGATAAGGCTACAGCCTTGGGCAGCACCTTGGTAGTACTTTGTGAATGAATATGAGACCAAACAATTTCACAAAATTGTGCTGCATAGACAAACTGAAGTAATAAACATCTGTTGATATAGGCTTCTAAGTTTTGAGAGCAATTTAATATGGGAAAGTAGGTAACCAATAGTTCACATTTACTCCTCCTTTTATAATAACATTAAATTAGGTTGGATGCAAGACGAAGGTATTTAAAGAAGCAATAGTGGAGTAAGTGCTTTCACTGGAGCTGTTTGAGAGCATCAGGCACGGAGCAGCCTAAGGAGAGAGCTAATTAGAAGAGGGAATAATTGATCTCTCTATGATTATAAGTTTGTACTAAAGAATCTATGTATATTGTTCTTTTGGATGATCCTTGGGTTCAGAATGCAATGGCAAATCACTGAGTTCAACATGGTTTGTAAACTCTTCTGGGAGTAAAGAAAAGTTGTCATCTAAACCTTATCTTTGCTTCACCTTGCTCTTCCATTAGGTAAAAAACAGTATCAAGTTGAGAGTCAGTTTATTACTTTTTCCTACTTTAGAATTTTCTGGATAGAAATTACCATGTTCACTTTTCAAAATGGAATGGATTTTAAGAAAGCCAATACATCATCAAGCACATCAGTGTCAAGGGATGACAGTGTCTGCTGTTCTTAACACATAGTTCTTGAGTGGATTATGGGGGCTCAAACAAAGCCCTTACTAGTACAAGCATGATATTCCATGTTTCTGAGAGCATGCCTTTTCCTACATAAAGTGTTGGTAAATTTTATAGATTGTCCAAGGGAAATGGCAAAGTACTAATCAGGTTTCACATTAGCCTCCTACTCTTGGTTGTAAGAATCTTGAGTCTCAGATCAGGATTGGACATTTTGTAGTATTTAGAATCTCCTATTCTGATCTTTGGATCACTATATTGGATTCTTTATATATTGACAGTAGATCATCTTGGACCCAGGGAAGCTACAGCCTCTCAAGTTTATGTGCTGAGGATGGACCTCTTTTCTATTCATGAGAATCTGTTTCTTTGCAGGCCTATGGTGGGGCTCCTCTGTAGAATTGTTTCTCTGATTCAGGATAATTTAGTTTTATTTATACCTGATAATGCCAAGAGGAGATTCTGGCAAATTAATATATTCTTTGATGTCAGAATGATGAGCAATTAGCAGTGAATGTAGAAGACTCCTAGTCCAATATTTACATTATCTTGTCACAGCCAGTCTCTCAGGCACTGAAGAATTTCTGCCATCCTTGGAAAGAATCTATTTCTCTGTAGGGCAATTAGGTTGGAAATATCTTCTTTTTTTCACTTTGAAAATATCTTTCATAATTTTATGTTCTCTGTTTTCTGTGACTATCTATTGATCTTATTTTTCGTTTTGAAAATAGTTCTCAGTTCAAATTACAGTAAGAGGGCTCATGTCATGATTTTGAGGCTTCTCTTCTCTCTTAACCCGAGTATTTGATTGTCCACAATTTAGGAGAAAGTTTTCTCTTTGTCCCAGAGCCTTTGAAATGAAGTGTACCCATTATGTTCACTCTTTTCACTTGGTGGAACTGGGATTTATGAGTGAGAATCTTTAGGGGCTGGAGATGTTGCTGAAATGTTTATGCATTGCATTTAATACACAAGTATGTTTATTAATGTCATATGTCATCCTTCATTAATTTTGCTTTTCAAATCTATTTTATTTACAAATGACCAGAAAAGCAATAAAAACATATATCTGTGTTTGTGAAGGCCTTTTTAGTTCATGAGGAGCAGACCTGTTCTCAGTGTGGGTGAACCATCTCACAGTGTGGAGGCTAGGATAAAACCAAAGTGGAAAGGACCAATCTTCAGCATGTACATTTCTAGCTCTGTGTTCCTGCCTGGCATCCCCATGGAGTCCTCCCCATCACAACTGAATCCCCTGAAACTGTAAGAAAACGGATCTTTCTTTCCTCAAGATTTTTTTTTTCTTAGATTTGTTTTTACAGCTATGGCATGTCTGAAACATACATATACAGATGAGTTGTATAAAAACACTTATTTATGCATGTATGAATATATATGGTATCAGTGACTGTGATGCATGCATACATATACCATTGTTTTCATTATCTTTGCATGTCACTGGGCTGATGGGAGGGAGAAGGGGAATTTTTTTATTTTGTAACTGCATAGAACATGACTAATCTGTGATAAATCCATGGTTATGAGATGGTAATGCTACACTTAAGAGTTGATGGGTATAAACCCAATCTGATCTGAGAGCCCAGCCTTTCAGACCAGGGGAAGCTTAGAACAGATTATATAATTAAAGAAATGCAGTGTTATTTCATACCTGTGCACCATAGAGTAAAATTTATACTATTGCTTATGGTTATTTTGTAATAACTTGTTTATGGATATTCTCATAGCAGATTTTCCAATTAGAGTTTTAACACCACACCAAGGAGCTCATCCCTTTCAGGCATGTCTAAACAGTTATATTATTTTGAGACAGTGTAGAGGCTATATTCCTATGACTCTTCCCAGTTTCTAAAAACATTTTTTGTTGTTTACTGCAGTGAACTTTTAGAGTATACAGGGCTCATTGACCTTCACTTCATTTGTGAAGATACAGCCTCGGAGAGGTCAAGGGTCTTTCTGAAGGTCTGGACTTGGTAGGAAGAGCTTTTCTGAAGGGCTGGAGAGTGGTAGGTAGGGTTTCAGATGCAGGCTTTGGTGTAATCTGCTTCTTCACACAGTGGGGATGTAGGCAGCCTGGAAAGGAACTTGAGGACTGTCCTTTATTCACTCAGCATCAGAAAAGTGGGCTGGTAGAGGGCAATGCAGGAATTGCCCTCTCAAGACCTCCTACATCAGAAACAGCATCCTGTTACCAAAAAGTGAAAGTATAATTACATGCAGTGATGTGTATAGACAGTATGTGTATAACGTAACCGACATTTGATCAAGATCATCTCTATCGCTCTAGAAATTTCTCTGTCATTTTGTGGTCCATCTTAGCCTGCTTGTCGTTCATTCTACTGAAGACTTCTGCTCTGACCTCAAGCTTTGTGGTTTTGTAGAGGGAGTTTCCCATGACTATTTCTGGGTTGCCTGTGGATGAAGTTAGAGGGGCAGCTGTTACGACGTTATTTAAAAAAAAAAAAAACAAAAAAAAGTTTCTTTTGTATGCATGTATGTGTATATATGTGTGTATGCATGCATACATGTTTGTATTTCTCTGTGTGTGCCATAAACATATGAGTACCCTCAGAAGCTATAAGAGGGCCTTGGATTGTCCTGGAGCTGGAGATACAGAAAGTCGTGATCCACTGGGTACAAAACCCAAACTAAGTCCCTGGAAGAGCAGCACAGTCTTTAAACAATCAGGGAGCAACATCTGCAGTTCTCCTTCCCTTTACCGCTAAATTTGCTATATTAGTAAAAAATGTGTCACTGTGTAAAGACATCTGACGAAACACTTGAAGGAGAAAGAGTTCGTGGTTTTGGAGGTTTTGGTCTGCCATCCCTTGGCTCCATGGCTCTTAGGTCTGAGGCGAAGTAGAATGAACATCCTGATAGAAAGAGCATGGTGGAACAAAGCTACTCAACTCTCAGAGGATGGCAGAGAAGAAGGGTCTGGAGTCTCAAGATCCCTCCCAAGGTCACGACCTCCATGACCCATTTCCTCCCACTTCTTAGTTTTTTGTTTTTGTTTTTGTTTTTTACCACTTCCCAATAACCTCAGTGACTGGGACCAAGCCTTCAGCATAAGAGGAGGAGCATTTCAAATCTAAACTATCACTTGCCACAGTCAGCCTGGACCCAGTCTACAGATGAGGCTCATGGTTGTCTCTGCCAACTGATGTCACCAAACAGAGGCAGTGTCTATGACTACAGCTCCCTTCTGCTTTAGGCAGAGAGTGAGCGAGCAAACAGGCGACATCTAAGCAGTTCTGAGGCCTCACCTGAGGCTTGCACACAGCTGCACTGGAATCAAGTTAATGTTGACACAAAGTAAGACAGCAACTTCATTGTGTGCTCTGTCTGGGGAGAGTAAGTCTAAACTTATCCCCTGCACACAGGTAGGGAAGACAATCGTGCCCTGAAGTCCTTTACTCAAACATCAGCATCCCTCTCAGAAGTCTCCATCACTACTCTCATTTATTAGTTGCCATTACTCTCCGGTGTTTCTGCCAAGTAACTTGCTTGTGGGTTTCCTTCCTGAGGGAAGAAATAGATTTGGGAATGAAATGATCACCCTGGAGTATCTGGATAATTGGACTTCAGAGTCAACAGGCAATTCTACTCTGTCCCCTATCGGCACATTTCAAGGTGGGGCAACTGGAGTGGTCTACCCCACCCATTTTCTTCCCCAGTTGCCTTTCTGGACAGTTCCTTGAAATGCTCCTATTTCTTACATACAGCCCCAATGAATCCATTTCATTCTTGTTGCAGGATCCGGGTCAAGCATTTCCTGTTGTAGGCTGAGCTCAGTTACAAAAGGCCTTTAAGAGAAACTGGAGTGTGATGGTGGGAGCAAGAGCAATAGGCAGTCACTTCTTGGGAGAATATCTACCCTATTCCTTCTGGCCATTCTAGCTAGCAAAAAAGGATGGGGCCCAGCTCACCTTTCCATCACAAAGGAGCTCATGAATGCAGACAATGATATTTGTGATCACTTATTATTATTATTGACTCCAACTGGCAAAATAGGATGGCACTGGCACTCCAGTGACAGCAGCAGAGGCCATGGTCTTCTCGTAAGTGTGTGTAGAAAAGGAGAGAAGGCATCAGTGGGTCCAGGGAATGATGGCTCAGGTGGAGAACAGGGAAATGATGATTTTTTAAAAAACATGATTCCAGATTCTGTTTTTCTTTGCCAAGGTACAGTCAGTTTTCCCAGTGGCTTCTTTCTTGCCTCTTCTTATGAGGAACTGTAAAAATTCAAATCACCCCATTTCATCTAGACAGAAAGCATAAAGAGAAACGACAGTCAATCAAGATGCTGCTTGATTAACATCTTGGGAGAAAGAACAAGAGTCTTCAGGGATGCAAATAAATAGCTCGGAGGCTGGCTGTGCTCCCAAGCCTGACCTTGTCACCAGTTAGGCACGGAAGGTGAGAGCATTTTGAGCTTTTCATACCTGGGTCATTACCGTTGTACCTTTAACAGGACATGACAATGCTTTTTGACATTCAATTATATTTTGCTCTGTGTGTGTGTGTGTGTGTGTGTTTGTGTGTGAGCATGTGCCATTTAAGGAGAAACACACACACACACACACACACACAAACACACGCAGAGCTAGAATTGAAATCAACTCAAGTGAGAATTCTTGTGATGCATTTAAGGGGCTTGCATTTGACAGGTTGCTACCTAGTTATGGACTAAAATCTCACCAGGCACCCCATAGCTTATCGCCTGTCATTTCAAAACAAAGACATCCTGCTTTTCCTTTCTGTGTCACATCTCATCGACTCATTCTCAGCAGACTCTGACTTCCATTACAAGCTTGGTGCCACCTCCCTGACTTTCATCAGATGAGAACGTGAAAAAAAAAAAATAGAAAAAAAGAAAAAGAAATCCATGTTTTGACTTGGACTCTAGGTGTTATTCTCTCAGTCCAGCTTGAAAGAAAAAAAGCCCATCCCACGAGGGGGCAGGCCTGCTTTGCTGCCACCACACGGGTCTCTGAAGTGTGTGAAGAGAGGAAGAGACAATTAACACTCAGCACCAATCTGCATTTCCTTTTTAGCTGCCATTTACACGCTGCTCAGGTTTTGAAAACCAGCATTTCATGCTGCTCCCCAGAGAGCCAGCCCCAGCTTCAGCAGGAGCCATCTGAACAGCAGTCGCATCGCTGAAATCTTCAGCCAACCCAGAACTCATTTATTTATTTTTTTGGAAAAAAAAAAAATGAGAGAGCAAAGAAGCGAGAGAGACAGTGAGCTAGCAAGCTGGGTGCAAAGAATACGTGAGGATCTAGTAATATTTAAGGCACATTCTTGACCAGTCGCTATGCTGGGTCAGGCAGGGGTGAGTCAGTAGACCTTTCTCTTTGATCATCTAGTAGATTAGTGTGAGCGGCGAGCATATGAACAGGAAGGAGCCCGGTGACAATAAGAAATGACAGGCTACGAGGTTGGAGGCCGGGAGGACACACTCGATAAGTTTCCGAGCAGGCTCATCAGCCTGCTCCTGAGTTCTCTCTTGCTGATGGGGATCAGCAGGGAGGGAAGAGTCAGATTGGGAAGTGACTGCTGGAGTGGAATGTGTACCGCCAGCTTCTCAGGTCTGGCCCCCCAAAGGCTGAGCCGCAAAGCAAAAGAGTTCCAAAACCATTGTTATCTTATCATTATTATTTTTCATACTGAATTCATCACCCCTGGAGGTCATTGAGTCAATGTCCGCAGCTGGCTTTTAAAAGGGGGTTGAATCGCTTTTTTGCGATTGGTGAAACCAAAGAGACAGCCTGAGACAGGGCAATCACATTTTCCTGCTAGAAGATATCAGTTGATCACTCCAGGGGGCGGGGAAAAAAAGTGTTTTTTCTCATGCAAGTCTTGGCATGATAGATGAAGTAAATGAAGAAAAGAAATGAATGTAAGGTTAGCTTTTTCTTCAGAGCACGGGGTTGAACAGCCTAGTGCTCTTTCAATAGACCAATGAGCAGTCAGTCTGCTCCATCCAGCTCTGCTCAGAAGCACTGTGCCGTGGAAGTGTTTGCTCATTGAGCCCTGTGTTTCAGCCTTCTGCAAGGACAGAGACTTATCCATGATGCATGGCTGAGAACAAGTATGCTCCGACAGATTGGGAGGTGGGAAGAGCTTCAGGCAGAGGGCAGCAAATGGTGTGAGCATTTGGGGTAGAATTTAGCGAATATTAAGGAGAGGGCTTCTAAGACGCTCATTGTGACCTGTGATACAGCCACATGCTAGGTTAAATTGCATCCCGTCAGCGACAGGAGTGCTTCTCAGCTCTCACAGTAATGCAGACTTGTAACCTGGGTTTCACAGCCCTCCCCTGATCCCTGCACCCCAAAGCTTGTGGCGGAGGAAAAAGTAAACTAATAATGAACAGGTTTTGTTTTCCTGTCTCTGATCTTCTAGGTGAATCCCGCAAACCTTCAAATTCTCAGCTCTGGTGATGAGAATACCTCCTCTGCCCTGCTGATTAATGCTCCCAGGAAGGGGACATTAATGTCACCTTGCAAGGATCAAACCCAGAGCTTAACTATTTATACCATTTATGTTTGTAAACAGTGCCCACCAGAAACCCAATACTCTCCTAGGTGCTGAGGATTTGGGAGCAATCATACACCTATAACTCAAGAACTAAATACATAACATTCCATATAATGTTAAGACACTGTGAATGGAGGATACATACAAACATTTAATTTACATGTAAGATTCAAGGAGATTGCTGCCACTGCTGTTTGCGACTTTAGTTGGGGAAACAACATCATGTTTGCATATGGATTCAGTAGAGAAGGCAAAGGACCAATGTTAGAGCAGTACTCTCACGTTGTGTGAGGGGATGGGTATTTTCAGAAGCAGGATGGACACAAAATAAATAATGCAGAATGCAGAAAGATGAGGAGATGTGATTATGAGATGGGAAATTCTCATCCCTCTATTTTCTCAGGGATGAAAGAAGAGAGGTATCTGCTCAGCATCGCCCTGAAAAGAACCTAGTAAAGGTTTGAGAAGGGAAGAAGGTATGTGAACCATTCTGGACACACATTGAACTGGGAGGAGCAGAAAGCTTAGGAGAAGCACCAAGAGTTGCTTTGATATATGTGACAACAACTTTAATATGAGACTAGCCTGCGGGACGTATTCTTTTATCCTGCTTCAGTGCTCTAGTGGGGGCATGGAGAAGAGGGTTGGCTTCAATGAGGTTCAGAATTTTGCCAGCTGAAAGGGTAAAGGGAGGAAGTTTGAAGCAGCTGAAGGTCCAGGCAGTAACTCACCATGGCCCATGGAATCTAGACAAGGGAGGGGAAGGTGCCAGGAGCAGTGTTTGCAGGTCCTGATGTGTGCTCTAAGACTTGTGGGAACTGGAAGATACAGGAGAAGAGGAGGGAGTATTCTGGGAGGGAGATGGTGAAGCATTGTTATATGTGTTCTTGTTGGTGGCTGGGGAGGGAATGGACTTGGCATGACCTGGAGAGGAGGAGGAGAATTAAATTCACCAAAGGATAGCAGGTGCTCTCACATTGTGGGACCTGGTACGTGTTAGTTTCGCGCGTGAAAGGAGATACACGCTACCAAGGCCACAGGGGAGTTTATTTAAGAGTTCCCAGGTGGGTGCAGAAGCAGAGACACAGTATAGAAGTCAGGGAACAGAGAGAGGCCCTGAACATGCGTGAATCTCTTTTAAGAGAAGGGTTTACGCAGCCACGCCCAGGGGCATGCCTCTGTACAAGGTGTATCCCACCTGAGCCGAGTTGGCTCAGCTACTCCAGGAATCCTTATAGTACGTACTCTGGGGGAGCATCCCTCTGTAGGACCCACGCATCTCTGGATCCAGCTTTCATGCTGTATTTTAAATTGTCAATTGCTCCTGGAGCTCGACCCCATGAAGTCTAGATGGGTGTTGAGGACACTAGGGATTGTGAGGATGACTAAGCTCACATCTTCAGGTAATTGGTGTGTGTAGGGAGGTATTAGATGACTGTGGTTGGGAGTGGATGAGGAAATAATGTAGAAGTGATAAAGGACAGAAGTGGGGAAGCCCCACTCATTCCCAAGGGCTCTAGGAAGTTGAGATCCAAATAGTGCAAGTTTCTCCATTTGCTAATTATATGACCCTGGGGAAATTATTTAGCCTTCCTATGCCTTATTTTTCCCAAACATAAAGTGGGAATTATAATTATACTCCTTTCAGAGATTTGTTCTCTGGGTTCAATGACATAATGTCTGCTGTGTGCCTATCACAATGCCTAGTTCACTATTAGTATAGATATGTCTGTGTAACGGAAGCTTTCATTGGTTATCAGGTCAGCAGAAGAAATAGTGAGCCCTTGATAGAGGCTTCAGAAGGAAGGCAGGGTACAGGCTATGTTGTGAAGATGTTGCCTTGACCTTGAGAGGAGAGTGAGGGGTGAGGGAGCAGGCCCACAGCCAAGATTGACCCATTATCTATGCAGAGGGTGGAGAATGCTGGAAAAAAAAAAAAAAAAAAAAAAAAAAAAAAGAGGTTTCTAATCAGAGTCACAAGGACACAAGGAGGGTTGCCTGGAGGCTTTATTCATAACTGATGTGCCTCTGACAACAATTAGAAACAATTTCTGGGGACTCACAGAGTCACCTAGTGATTGTATTAACCAGGGAGTGATGTCTGGAGTGGAAATGGGCGCTACTTTTTGTTGAGAATGCCTTAGAAGGTGACTTCATGGTGAATAGATTTGTCAAGGTCTCTGTCATTCATTGACTTTCCTTTTAGCTCCTCTAAGTCACAGAAGCCATTACTGTAATGACAATATCAGAATTTATCTCTGTTAATGGCAGATGACCTATGAAAGATAAACCTCCCCTGTGGGCTGGAGACTCATGAACATGACTAGTTTCTCTCCTCTAGCCACTGAAATATCCAAGGAACTCTGGGAATGCAGTGGGTTCTGGTCCCTCTGCATTCAGCCATACTCCTGCCTAAGACTAAGATGTTGGTTTTTGCTTTGTTGTTGTTGTTGTTGTTGTTGTTGTTTTTCAAATAATGTTAACTTTGTTTTACATCACTCAGTATTAAAGAAAACATATGTAAAATTCTTAGCACATAGCAAGACTCACCAATTATTATTTGGGATTGGAAGGTTCTTCTGGCAAAGACCTTCCTTTGGGCACCCATTCTAAGCCCTGGCAACAGGGTGAGGGCTTGGAGAATAATCAAGAGCTTGATTAGACCACAGTGTTAGGAAACTGTATTTCTCTGGAAAGGTTCAAGGCTCAGGGTTGGAAATCAAATCTTTTTATAAACCAGGCAGTATCGATTTGCCTTCACCCCATCTGCCCTGGAAGCCAGGTGAGAACAGAAGTGGAGCCCAGGCAAGAGGCATGCAGTGAGCAGATTGTCTTATCCAAGGGGTCACTCCATGCCCCAGCCCAGTTCACCAATGTGGGAAATGATGCCACAGCCTTGTTGAAGTCCAAGTCCTCTGGCCGTTCTGGGAAGGAGCGCTATTGGAATTTCTAAAGGACTCCCATGCAATGCAGAAAATATAAAACCTCTGTCTTCTGCTCTCTGCCCAATAATGGCCACTGTTATCCTACCTCACATGTACTGTAATGATCCGAAAGACAGCACCCATTTCCTAACACCCCTAAGCTAAGGACTTCAGTGTGATAAAATGTCCTGCATAACCTCAGTGAAAGCACACCCCTCAAAGATGCCTTCACACAAGCTAGGCTACATCCTCTGGGTCACTTTTCTATCCCTAGTTGAAGATGAGAGAAGCTAACAGAATGATCTTCCAGGACTACACAAGTGTTTAGAGACTGCAGATCCAGGCTGTCCCCAGGAATGTGACCCTCTCTAAAGAAGCTGCATTCATCACAATACCCCCAACCATGCATCAGTGTCCCAGATCACCACGTGCCACACTGGCAGAAATCATTTATTCTAAAGCCAACGAGGCTTAGGGGTCTTCCAAGACTCTTGAAAGAAACTTGATAGAATTCTCAAATTTAAAACAGCCTTCCAACTGTATATGACATTACCAATATAACATCTCATCTGAGACATTGGCTGTAGAGTGACATTAAGAACAGCTACAATTACTATGTCTTTGTGAGCCAGACACTACCCACCAGGTGCTGTCAACAGTCCTGAGATAGCATTTTTTTTCATAGTTCCTATTTTATAGTGGAGAAATTGGAAGTGCAAAATAGGTCAAAAGGCTTTTTGTTTAAAACCGCAAAGCCAACAGGAGTAAGAATCAGGATTGGAACCCAAGCTTTCTGATTACAATGTCCTCTTGTGTTTGTTGTCCCATAACACCACCCTCAGGCATGGAGACCATTAACACGTGACAATGCTGGGAACATATCAAAGGTATGTGTGACACCAGAGGATGAGGGACAAGTCCCAATCCTTTGCCCAGGAAGTGGGCATCTAGTTGATGGGGCACAGTGAGGGCTGGTTAAGGGGGTGTCCTCCCACAGAGAAAAAAAAATTTGTAGTTTAACCAGCAAAGGTATGTTTTTTTTTTTTTCCTGAGACTCATTTTGGAAGTCATTCTTCTTAGGGGAGAAAACAATGTTATATCCTCATCTTGGCTGATGGGGGGGGGAGGACACAGAGCCCTCAGAGTCACAAGCGACGGAGTAGACACAGGGCCAGCTGCACAGACAGACCATCTCCTGGATGTAGAGGGGTTGCATTTATGTGATGAGGGCCCTTAGCCAAGATTTGGGAGTTGAGGTCTAGAAAAGTGAAAGTGTTGAAAAATGTACATTTTTCAGAAAATAATACAAGAGTCACATATACAAGAGATACCCAATGTGAAGAGGTGCTGACGAGATCAGTGGCCATGGGAAAGAGAAAGGATATGACTGGTGGAAAGCCTTTACAGAGATGTGCCTCCCTGTAACAGGATCATTTTCAATGACAAAGATGAAAATGATAAGCATGTTTTCTGAGCCCCTTCTGGCATCTTAAAGAGGTACTAACATGGGTACATATAGACATATGAATAAGAATTTTTTTTGACTTTTAAAATAGCTTTATTTGGGTTCCAAAAACAAATTCTGAAATTTCCAGGAAAGAACACAAAATCAGTATGATTTCCTTTTTTTTTAATTTTTATTTTTTTAGAATAAAGTCTCATTTTTTTAGCCATGTATCCCCTTCTTCCTAGTCCCTTCCCCCCACCCCTCTCAGCCTTCAGCCTCCCTCCTCCCCATCCCCTCCCCAGAAAGGGCAAGACATCCCAAGGTAGATTAGCTCAGCATCCATTCCAGGCAAATTCGATTTCCTCATCCTAATATCCAGACTGGGTTAGGTGTTCCCCTGGCTCCAAGGTGCTGGTCCATGCACAGAAACACAGTCTGAACCCTCCCCTTGAGGCTCCACAGTGCCCATGCCAGTGGACAGTTGCCTATCCTTGGAGGGTTTAGTTCCTTTTTCAGAGGGTTCCCCAGTGGCTGTTCTTGATTCAGTGAGCTCCCCAGAGCTCCAGCCAGCCATCACTGTGAGAATTTCCCTCATAGTCCCTATCCCCTTGCTCATATAGAGTCTCCTCCCCCGCTGTCAGATGGACCAGGTGCTCAGCCATGTATCCCTGCCTCTACTTCTATTCATTGTTGGATATAAGTTCTGTGATGGCCCTTAGGGTGGTTATTTGTTTGATTATGGGGGAAGTACTGTTTTAGGCAACACCTTTGCTATTGGATGGAAACCTAGCCAGGGATATCCTGCGAGTTCTTGGAGGTTTCCCTAGCACCCGGTCTTTTTCCAACCCCATATTTGCTTCCTCTTTTTTTCTTCTCTCCCTCCTTGTTGTTTCTCTCACTTAATCATCTTCTTCTCTTGTGATTTGTTCCCACCTCTTTTTGGTTGCAACCTC
The DNA here is from genome assembly GCA_004025045.1 of Sigmodon hispidus. Taxonomy (NCBI): domain Eukaryota; kingdom Metazoa; phylum Chordata; class Mammalia; order Rodentia; family Cricetidae; genus Sigmodon; species Sigmodon hispidus. Next base: position 21,249 of record PVIH01010544.1, read on the forward strand.
TTATGCTCCCAATTAGCTAAGGAGATCTTCTCTATTTTCTCTTCCTAGGGGACTCCCTGGATGCCTCTCTTAAGTTTCTTCAGATCCCAAGCTGTTCAGTGGTTGTGGTTTGCAGCTCGGGTGTTCTTTGCTTTTTGTTTAAAGTCCACTAATATGGTAAAGGTTGAGTAAATTCTGATTTTAAGCAGACACTAAATTACCTGAAATCACTTTTTAAGTTTTGAATATTAATTGATAAAGAGAGGTAAAAATAATCATATTTTACAATGTAGTGTTCTGTTAGTGTATGGGCAGGAATATACTTGCATTTTTGTGTGTGTGTAAATATTGAAGGGAAAATATCTGGGAAGCAGTGTATACTTTTGAGAGTATAGGTTAAAAATAAGAGTTTTTCACTTTTTACTTTATACTTTACCTTTTTGTTGCTATGATAAAACACCAGGAGCAAGACAACTTTTAAAAAGGGAGTGTGTAACACAAATCCTAATTGTTATTAAATGAAAACTGACAGCCAGATATGGGGGAAAATCTGCAATATCAGAGAGAGGAAACAGACCACAGTCAAATCTCACCCAACCAAGCTATCTTCCAGCTTCCTCAGCCTGGCTCCTCATTGCTTCTACAGAATAATTCTATCATTCTATGCCTGCCTTAAATACCTTCCTTGCCCAGTTATTTCACTTCCGGGTTCAATTTGGCATCATATTCCAGAGTTAAGATTAAAAGTGTGAGCTACTACTACTTTGGTAGTTAGGTCTTGAACTCATAGAAACACAGAAAGATTTCTGTCTCTGGAGTTATAGGATTAAAGGCATAGGTCACCACTCCCCGATCTTCCCCTTTGCTGGGATTAAAAGCATGAGTTACCACTCTCTGACCCTCCTGGCTTGACTGTGGGTGGATCTGTTCTCCGATATTCCAGACTAATTTTATTAAATATATTATATATCACCACAAGAGTGTTTAATTTGGCTTATATTTTCAAAGTTTACAGTCCATGATGGTAGAACAAAAGAGCTGAGAGTTCACATCTTGATCCACATCCACAAAAGACACACACACACACACACACACACACACACACACACACACACACACCAGGAATAGTGTGGCTCCTTTGAAAGTTGACTTACCTTCTCTCACCAGACCACACCTCCTAATCCCCCAAACAATTCCACCGAAGGGGGACCAATTATTCAAATACAAGAACCTGTGGGGGCTGTTTTCATTCAAACACCATACTTTAAAGACACTCTTCCAAGGCATAAATGAGATTATGGGTGATTTTAACTTTGCTTAATGTCTTGCTTTTATTTTCCAAATTTTATATAAAGAGCCTGTATTGCTTTTAGGATCAAGTTTCACTTCTGCCTAGACAGCAGCACAGGCAGAAGCCAACATGTGACTTCTGGAGCTGGGACACTTGCTCCCTGCCTGTTGGTAGAGGAGTGGCATAAATGGGTGACTTCACCTCTGTGAGCTGCAGGGTTCCTTTTGTAATATAGCAATAATAATAGGCTATAGTCAGTGAGATTTCTGGGGAGAGGGCTTCAAATATGATCTGTAGTAAATGGCATGTCTACAGCTTAGGAAGGGCTGACGATTATGATGAGAAAGAAAGACTAAGTTTAAGGACACAGATAGATGCTCAACTGCCGGCCAAAGCATGTGCTTTCCTGTCTTCTTGTGAGATTAGGAAGAAGACCCAATGGGAGGCACGAACGAGCTGATGAGGAACTGACTGGGGACTGTCTTTTGATCATAGATCTTAGCCTGCCACTCATGTGGTCTAGCAATCTTTTCTTTATCCTGCCTGATTTTCTGGAATTGGAGTGTAAGTGTAGAGCAGAGGGGTCATCTTGATTCTTCCCCGCCATCAGGCAGGCAGGGACCCAGGCAGCCCCATGCTTTCCTCCGGGGTCTGCAGGCCTCTGACCAACTGCGGCCCAGCTGCACCTGCTTCTGTCATCAGACCTCTCTAGTCTGATGCTTGCCAGCAGATCAGACACTAGGAGCTGGGCTCTGCCCACAGTGGAAATTAGTTTCTCAGAATTTACTGTTTGGCTCTGAAGCTGTGGTTGCTGAAAATGACTCATGATCCGTTTATGATTCTTTTTCAAATAAATCACAGGCCGGGCAACCTGACGAAGCTGAAAGTCCCAGCGGCCAATTCAGTTCTCGGCGTGTGTAGACCCTTTGACTTGACTGTTTAATGTAGCAGAAGAGGCCCTAAGCAACTGGCGGCGGTCACCTGGTAGCCATAGAAAGACATCACGCTGAAAAATAGCCAATCGTAATGGATATTCCACATCTGGCAGCTCCCCTCCTCTTGCTTGGTGAGATTGCACTATGCCAGTCTGCCTCTAGAGCTCACATACCGCTCAGAGAATTCAGGTGCAGACAGGCTCTCGCTGACACTATTCGTGATGATTCACAGTCTGGCTGCAGTCATTACAGCCTGCGGAGCCTCCTGCTAATTTCCCTTCTCCTCCCTCTGCCCTCTGCCCTGCTTGTCCATGCTGATTTCAGGGAAGACTTACTCACATCTGAAGCTAGTACCTGACAGCTGAGATATGTGTGCCTCTCTCCTGGCCATCTCACACTGTCCTATGTACATCACTTTGTGTTGCTCCTCTGATTGACTCATTCCAAGGCAATTTGCACAACCCAGCTCCCTTACAAAATGCTCTAAAATGTCTTCCTAGAGCCTCGCATACAAATTACCTTCTTGCTCATGCTTTCTAACATGTTATTCGTATGTATCTCACCCCCTTTGAAAACCACTTTATTTATCCTATTTATACTTAGTTTCCTCAATGAGGTTTAATATACATTGATCTGTAAGTCCTCAATCTTGGGCGAGCATAAGAATTTAATAGCAGTGGTGGCAGCCTGATAGGCCTGGAATGTGCAAGGGGAAGGCTGGGAAAACAGCTGCTAAGCAGACTAGGTCCTGGCTCTTTGTTGAGGAGGTAAGACCTTGGATTTAGTAGCTCTATATAGGAGGATGGGAGCCTTTTATTTGATTATGGCCTAAGCCTCTTTGATCTTGGTGGTCAGAGACACGTTCTTCTCAGATAACCTTGTTCGTAGATTTACAGCTTGTCTGGACGCAGTGAATATTTATAGCATAACTGTGGAGTAAATTTCAATCCAAGAGCTTTGAGCCTGGCTGTGGGAAGCAGTCAGTTTCTAGAGAGTCAACTATCCATGCAGGCCTTCATCTGATCTCAATGAGAGTTATGGTGTTTGGTTTCTCTATTTTTATTTTACTGAAAACGTTTTTTTATACAGTATATTCTGGTGTTTTTTTTCCTTCCTTGATTCCTCCCAGATCCTCCACATCTACCCTCCCATCAGAATCCACACCATTTTGTTAGAAGACAGGCATCTAAAGAATAATAACATAAAATAAAACAAAAGCAGTGGGGTTTTTTGTTTGTTTTATGAATGAATTCTGAGGCAAGGCCACTTCTTAATGGCACCTTGGGAACTTTGATTCAGGGGGCTGATAACAGATGAGGCACTAAATAAGTTAAACATGCATCCTTTTGTTCAGAGCATCAGGAAGCATGAGGACTCCAGGATGAGCTAATGTAGTTAATACTCATTTCACAAAGTAGCTGTGGGAAATGCATGGGCTTTGATCTAGAGGGCCTGAGCATGACCCAGCTCGCTACCCGTTAGCTATCTGTTAAGGGAAACATTTTAGGTCTCTGAGTTGTGTGTTTCTTTCCCTCATTTCTCACTAATGTCACCTCTGTTGAAGACACAGGGCTGCAGTTAGACTCGAGCGACCTAAATACATGAAAACAATTTTCAAACTGTAAGGTTCTGAGCAGACATTGTTTTTTCAATACATAGAAAAATGTCCAAGTTGTTATAGTGGCAGAGTATAGTATTCTATGGGGCAACAGAGGAGGGGAATGATTTTGACTGAGATAATTCATTTATAGCTAGCAGTTGAATGGAATGCCAGAAGCAAACAGGCACACAGGTGTTCGGGATTGTTTTTCTGACACCATGTGCTAGTCATTCATTTGTTGTTTGGTATGAGCAGGAAGCCGGGTGTAACTGGAGATCTGGAAATGCCAATCTTCAAGAGAAGGCGCTGCCAAAGATAAGTTTGATGTGGTCCAATGATTTTACTTAGGATTTCCGAAATTTCACTATCATTATATATTAGTAGACACACCATTGAGATTACATTCAATTTTAAGCCTCAGGGGGGAAAAAACGTCACTAGGAAAAGGGCTTTGAGAGGTTACACAATAATTTCTCTTTAGAGACATTTCACTATCCAGAGAAAATATGAGGTCATGTGGTTTTTATGGGATGTGTTAGTTGTCCAAGAAGTAGATACTGGGCAGCCTCTTTCTCCCCCCACCCCCTTATCAGTATTTTGATAATTGGCTTGAGATTTAGTCAGAAGAGCTCTGGATTTATAGCAAGACACATGTTTATGTCACATGGTTATAAGTTTATTCAGAAATTCTAGAACTCTTGAGTACCTCCTGTATGCCCAGCATAGTACAGGTACCTAGGGAATCAAATATGCCCCAGCTTGTAACCTAACTCTATCTCTGTTATTCAGGAGAATAGAGAGCTAAAGCTAGAGGTCAACAGACCGGGTGAAAGGACCATTGTGCATTTATTTGTTATTTTATTTACTTAGCCAAAACTAAGTCCTGCAGCAGGGACTCACATGTGTTACATAGTTAAGGTGATGGACCTCCTGCCAGCCACGGTGGCCTGGGATAGTAATCCCAGCACTAGGAGGACTGAGGCAGGAGGATTACGAGTTTGAAGCAAGCCTGCCTTAAGGAAAAAAAAAAAGAAAAAAGGTGATGGAGTTCCTTATGATGAATGAAGACAGGCCAGGCACAGAACACAGGGTGTATACAAGCCTAACAGAAAAAGAAAAAACTGCACTAGCTGGAGACACAGCATGGGGCTGGACAGGAAGAGTCTTGTGGGCTCCACTGTGGACTTCTGTCTTCCTTATGGGTGAAAGAGGGAGCCATTGAAAAGGATTTGTGGCAGGGGGGTGTAGATATAAAGAGATGAGTGCTTAAAAAGATAGCGGCAGTTTAAGATAGCCCAGGCTTTATGACTTCCTTGAAGGACTGAGATCAAGATGATGGAGATGAGAGTCCATGAGAGGTGATCCAGGGAGGTGAGTTAGGAGCTGTGCAGCAGTATCGGAGGTGAGACAGATGGTTTTAAAATAATCAGACACAAGGTGGAGTTGGTGGTAAAGAGGAGCTGGGCCAGGCTGCGACAGAGAACTGGGAAGGAAGCAGCTTGTTTTCTAGACTCACTTTTAAATGTTTCTTTCTTTTCTTTCTCTCTCTCTTCCTTCCTCCCTCCCTCCCTCTGTTCCTTCTTTCCTTCTTTCTTTCTTTTTTCTTGTATTTATCTTTCCCACTTACATCCTAGTATGAAAATCAAAGCAGCTGGATTTTTTTTTTTTTTTAAGCAAAATTTGTACCACAGTACCGATGTGTTTAGACTATTACCCATGGCAAAATCCGGTGGAGTTTGAACATGGTTTGCAGTGATAAAGTGTGTTAGCTCAGGCAACCTGTCTCACGTGTCCGACCCACAAACCTGCCATCTAGAAAACAGGAGCACAGCAGCATCTCGCTTGTTACATTTCTGTAAGAATTCAATGAGGTAAAATCCACTTATGAGTGTATACATGCCATGTTTATCTTTCTGGGCCCATGATACCTCGCTCAGAATGGTACTCTCCAAATTCATCCATTTGCCTGCAAATTTTAAGATTTTTTTCTTTTTCTGTTGAGTAGTACTCCATTGTGTAGATGTACCACAATTTTTTAATCCATTCTTCAGTTGAGGGGCATCTCGGTTGTTTCCAGGTTCTGGCTATTATGAATATTGCTGCTATGAAAAGGGTTTCCTTGCCTTCCTTGGGGAGTGGGTGGGAGGATGGGATGGGGAGAGGCTGAGGGAGGACTGGGGGGGCGGGGGGGGGAGAAGGGAAGGGAGAGAGGGCAGTGGAGAGGAAGTAGATATGGAAAAAACCTTTTCCAACAAGAAGAAAAGAATTCAATGAGGTAATAAATAGAAAGCCGTTAAGACAAAGCTTAGTGTCACTGACAGCTTTTAGCTGACAATCTGTAGTAATTACTTGTCTTGCTGCTGAAAAAAAAAGAAACACTCTCACAAAAACAACTTAAAGAAAAGCAGGTTTGTTTTTAATATTGATTTTATGTGTATCTGTGTCTGTGAGAGTGTACACCACATATGCTACAGGTTTCCAAAAAAAGTCAGAGGAGGGTGTCGGATCCTGAAGCTGGAGTCACAGGCAGCTGTGGATCACTTGCTGTGGTCCTCGGAGGTGAGCTCAGGCCCTTAGTGGCTGAGTAGTCTGTCCAGCCCTAACATGAATATTTTTCATCTGGGAGTATTTCTCCGGGAGGATGAGAGCAAAAAGCCACAAGTGGACATTCCCATAAGCTTTCAGAACTACCATGGGTCACATGTTGTTTCTACAAATAAAGAAACCGAGGGTAAGAAAATCAGTGCTTTTCCTGTGAAGGCCTAAGCATGATAAACATGACAGGGACAGCTTTTGCCTTTTTCCATTCTCCTCCTCTGCTAAACCATTAGATTACATCCCTAAAGATATCTCCAGGGTCCATTCCCTTATTTGGTTACCCACTCATACCTGAGACTAAACACCAAGGTCCAACAATCAAAATTCATTATTTGGTTAGTATGTTCAGTCAGGATTTCCCAGCTCACCCTAGCTCTGTCTCCCCTTTTCCCCTTAAAAACCTACTCCTATTTTTAAAAAGTACCTGCTTGCTTGCTTGCTGCTACCTGCTGTCTGCCTTTACAGATCCCTAGCCCCACCCATCCAGGGTAATAAATCTACTTGTACTGTGAATTTTGTGTCTGAGGCTGCTCTTCTTTACAGTGGTCTTTATACCCATGCTTTATTTTCTTATTGATTCATGTACTCAATTAAATACAAATTTTATAATCTTGGCTCATGGTTGCTTGACATTGATGGGTAGAAATCTCTGGTCAAGTGTTCATGTAGAGCAACTGTGGTGTGTGACATTGTTAGAGGTTTTCACCTGGCAATCCACTGGCTAATTGGACTGAAAGTTGTTACTGATCTCAACAAAGCATAGAATGAAGTAAATTTAAGACATCTCCCCAGCTTTCCATTATGAAACGATTATTATGCAGGGTGTGATGGCATATGCCTTTGATCCCAGCACTAGGGATGCAGAGGCAAGAGGATCTCTGTGAGATTGAGGCTAGCCTAGTCTACACAGCAAGTTCCAGGATAGTCAGGGCTACACAGAGAAACCCTGTCTTGAAAATAAAAAAAAAGAAAAGAAAGAAAAGAAGAGAGGGAGGAAAAAAAGGAAGAAAGGAAAATAAATAGTTATTATAACAGGTCTTTTTCTTATTTTTGATATTTAAGGGGCAATTACTACTTTACTCAATAGAGGTTGTTAGAAGTTGTTTCTTTTCTCTCTTTGTGTGTATTTGTATGTGTGTTAAAAGATTCAGTGCTTGTTTAATTTAGACAGTAAAGGAAATGTTATTAGTAAATAACAGAGGTTCTGCTTCTAACAATATAAATACTAAATCACTAAAAACATCTTTCTGGTGAAAAGTACTTAACAGAAAGTGTTGTGATATTATATTTATGTTTTGACAAATGCAGATTGCCTGAAGATCAGAGAGTGGAGCTAGCCATGAGTTAACCATAGAGGTCTGGAGGTCTGTACAGCAAGAGACAGGAAGTGATAAGGCTGGATGGAGACAGAAGCTCCGCCCTGTCCAAGGAGTCATAGAGGTAAGAGGTGATCGTGGCTGCTCCTTTACTTCTGTGATCTTTCAGCTTTTACCCCATTTCTGGCTCCAAGTATTTTATTATTAAGACCAATTAGATCCATGCTATAAGAAAGTGAGATCTGAAAACAATTAAATTAAATCTCTATAGTTTTATTGTCAAGAAAGAAAAATTCTTAAAGGCCCAAAATGATGAGAAAGCCTTACCCAGGCAGGAGGAAACAATCATAAATTCTGAATAAGGTGGGAAGTGATTAACTGCTCTAAAGTAGGTGACTTTATTTGGTAGAAACAGGAGATGGGGAAAAGTGACCCCCCAAAAGAGGTCCCAGTAAATACAAATGTCTGTGTTACTCTTGGGATGCCGCAAAAGACAAATTTCTCCTGAGAACTTTATAATAGGGAGTTGCTCTCACTGGAATTAAGGCTAGTGTTCCCATGACTAATATAAGCTGAGAAATCCCAAACTGAGCATTTAAATTATTCTGGGTTGGGTACTACCTCCAGGTGCCTGGTTGAAGCAGGTACCAATTCTCCCTGAAGGCAGGCACATTGATTCCAGGTCTTAAAGAACTTCCAGAATATCATTCCAATTAGCAGCACAAAATGAAAAAAAAAATCACAAAATAAATGAGGCAGAATTAAGAAGCAGAAACAGAACTGTAAAAAGTGCAGAGGGAGCTGGAGAGAATACTGACTTTTCTTCCAGAGGATCCACATTCAAATTCCAGCACCCACATGGTGGCTAACAACTGTCTGCAACTCCAGTTCAAGGGATCTGACACCCTCTTTTGGCCTTAGTAGGCACCAGGCTACATATGGTACACAGACAGAAGGCAGGTGAAAATACTCATATACATAATAAATAAATCTTTTTAAAAGTTGGGGTATTAGAAGCTTGAGCATATAGGTAGGGGTTGGAGAGTCAGTTCGGCAGTTGAGAGTGTTGGCTGCTTTCCCATAGGACCTGCCTTATGTGTCTTGCTACCAGAAAACTCAGTGTCTTCCTCTGATGGTTCCCACACCTTTCATTGAATTAGATAAGAACCTAGGTCACTTTCCAAAGTGGTTTAGTCCCCTTATAATGGTAAATTAGAGGGGAAAGAAGTTTGACCAGTTCAGAACATGGAAAACAAACTTTTCACTATTGTATGTTGGCTGGTGAATTGTGCCTTGAAATAGCCCTTGGATATTATTCTACTCCAGTCTCTGTGACAAACCAGATGATTGCAGAGCCACAGTGAGATCCTACCCTTTCACATGGATCTCTTAAGTGATAACTTTCTTGAAAGACTGACATGAACTCCACAAACAATGGGTCACACCCATCAGAGTGAGCACCTTTCTTTTTAATGCTGTAGGCAGATCTTAACCACAGGAAACACCATAGTTTTTGTAGTCATCTTCCCAGAGTGGTGAAACATGCTTATGAGACGCTTTCACAGCCAGGGAACAATGATCAATGACTTAGGGGACAGAGATCTTCCAGGGGAACCATGTGGACTCTCCTCTCCAGTGACGTCTCATTGCTTCTCACAGTTCATTTTCTGGAAATGATCCCCAATAGGCAGAATTCACTTGTGACTCCACACAGCTGCCAACTTCTTTTGCTAAATAAGAAAAGCAAAACTCACAAATAAATACATCTTCTCTGGAGTAACTCATGTGGGTATGCTATGACTCTTACCCAAGTACATTTACTGGTGTTTTATATATTTCTTTGTGAAAAACCCCACTCCTTTATTTATAATTAGGGGAAGTATTTCTGACATTGTGTGATTTCCCATGAAATGACGTTAATAAATACCCTTCATTTGTGAAGGAGAAGACAGGCGAACAAACACAGAAATGGAAGATATGATCTGTCGATATGGAACTTGTTTCCCTTACTGGAGATAGGTCTGATGGCTTAATATAAATATTATATGGGAAAAATGCTTTTTGGAATGCTAGTATATGTCTCAAAGTCAGTAAGCAAAGCTGGTATTACAAGATCACAGTCATTTGGAGAAAAACATCTACAAACGCCCTGTAGCCAGCAACTGCACTCATGAGCATAAATGCATCTACAGGAACAGAGGAAGCCAAGAGTGCTTTCTCTATGATCTGAGAGGACAGAAACTTGACACCTACGCCAGTCATAAGCACCTGCAAAAAATAATTCATAAATTAATATTTAAAAGGAAATGAGTTATCTATGCTGAACTCTCATTTTTTTAAACATGTATCATTTTTTATATATGTTGGCTCATCATTTTAAAACTACCTTATCATTTTTTTTAACTGACCAAGGAACTCTGGATCTTTGATCTTAGTTAATTATTTAGGGTATAATAAGACTAAGACTTAACAAAATCTGTGCTTTATGGTAAATAGAGAAATCATTTTTATTCTAAGACACAGCTTTACAGAAGCACTTAAAACTTTTATTATAAAAATAATACATGCTATTTATTTAAACAACAAATAAAAGTGAACTATATATAGATGTTCCCTAGACTCTGGTTCTTTCCATCTCCCATGAATAGTCTCATGGGCATCCTTTCAAATGTGGCTTTATTTATTGTTTTATGTAACACTGTATCTGGGAGATATTTCAATAGCTATACACACAGAATCAACATACTGTACAATATTTCACAGGATGGGTATATTATAATGTACTTTTATTAATGAACACTAAGCAACTTTCAATGTCATACATGTAAACACAAACCTGATGATTTTCTTTACACCCAACTTTACATATCCGTGAGAATGCTTTTCTAGGGTAGATTTCTAAAAAAAAGTAGTTAACATGTCAAAGAATTTCTATATTTTGCATCTTCCTATATTGTATTCATATAAAAAGTGTTTCCCTCCATGTTTAATGAGAACTATATCCTATTTACTTTAGGCTCCTCTCACTTACGATTCTAGTGATTTGGACTTGGAGAAGCCATTGACAGAGGACTGAAGAGTCTGAGCCCACAGAAAGCGTCTCAGTGTTCACCTGGGAAGGCCGCAGAGCTTGGCTGCATCATCACTGCTTTCAGGGGCCTGAGAAAATGAGTCAGAAGAAAACGACTTCAGAGCCGAGTAAAAAGGAGAGTGCTGAGTGTTCAAACTGACAGCATGAAAGGAGTTTCCCCCTCCTACCGCTGAGTTCTTTCACAATCTTCAATAATGCAATAAAGTGTGTGCACTTGTGTGTGGCTTCTTATCTCCTTGGAAATCAAATCCCTTTGTTTGGCACCATTCTTACATTCTAATGGTCTTCTTTTCAGTTGCCCTTTCTCTGTTAAAGGAGGGTTCTCTGGAAGGATTCTCCATGTCATTTATACTCAGAGGTTTTGTGTTCCCCCCATCAGATGTAGAAATGTCATGCCAGGCAAAAGTGGAGTCTTGGACAAGCTTTTATAGGACTTATCTCCAGCAGGGCTCTGTATTGAATGAGGGAAGCTGGGGTAAAAGACTTTCCCACATTCCTCACACTCCTATGGTTTTCCTGCACCTTTGGCCACACTGTGCCATGGCAGAGCAAAGAGGTAGATGAAGGTCTTCTTGCAATTGAAGCATGATTGGTTCTTCTCTGGGCTATCTGATATGACTAAATACAACCCTCCTTCTGCCATGACATACTCAGGGCTTTCCGCCTTCGAATCCTGGATGCAGTTGCAGTACAGAGTCTGTCTTTTCACAAAACAATTCTCCACGTGCCTGACTTCCAGGCCTGAGTCCAGTGTGAAGCTGGTGATTCTTGCTAAACTCTTCCCCACATCCCCCATAAATGTGAAGGGTCTTCTCCATGACCTTTGAGTTATATTCAGACAGTATCTGTGACAAAAACCTGTCTTTCTAAACCCCTAAGTGTGTCCCATTGCACTGGGACTCACCATTGTAGGTGCCCTTCCAGCAGCTCTCAAATAAACACACAGAGGCTTATATTAGTTACAAATGGTTGGTCAATAGCTCAGGCTTGTTACTAGTTAATTCTTACATTTCTGTTAACTCATATTTCTTTTCTATGCTTTGTCACTTGGCTTGGCACCTTTTCTCAGTATGACATGGACATACCCACCTTGCTTCTCTCAGCTTTTTCTGGCTACTCCCAGCCCTGCCCTTCTTCTTCCCAGAATTCTCAGTTTAGCGCTTCCATATAACCTTATCATGTCCAGCTATCAGCTAGTCAACTTCTTTTTTAAACCAGTCATAGTGACATATATTCACAGAGTGTAAAGGAATATTCCACACACCATTCTAAGGAGACACACACACACACACACACACACACACACACACACACACACACACGAGAGCTGCTATGAAAGTATCTCAAATGTTCTTTTTTCCTTTCTAGCTACCCTTCCCAATTCTTGCATCACCTCATTCTGGAGGACCCATTCCTCCCTAAATCAGTCTTCTCTGGTGTCCAGCTTTCTCTAGAATGAGGTCTGGGTTCTGCTTTGATACCAAGATAGCTGCTTTGGTAAATATCTCTTGAATTTCACCAGTGTGTTTCAGTTGCTGGTAGATTAACTTATGTGTGTATGTTTTGAGGACTAGACGTCTATAGATCGCCTGCCACCTCTAAGTTTAGGGTCCTTTGGATGCCCCTATCCTTCTAGTTGGGGGTCATGATTTTATCAAATACTTCTGCAATGGAGCAAGAGAAAAACACACAGCACCTTCTCAGGGAATACCTTACATTGTATGTACCAGAGAATCACCTTTTTTCACTTTTGGAAAGTTCTTTATTGGTTATTGTAGAAGAGAGTTTACACTAGCTATACTAGGGAGAAATTTCAACCTTGTCCTCAAATGTATCTTGAATATGCAACTAAAAGATTTAGTCAAGGGGAGAAAAGAGATTTAATGTAGAGCTTTGGTCTGTCTCCTCCCTCATAACCAACTGTACCCCAGGGCGGGATGTTTAAGTGAGTCCAGTTAAAACCCTGAATGTGGAGAAAGAATAGAAATTCAGGATCACTTTTAGACTGTTGCTTCTGTAATTAGTGAAATCACTTTGACAAAGCTTGGCACCATGTCCTGAAAGTCTTTTGAAAGCCAGGCTTTCCAGTGTGTGCCAGGAAGTTTGAAGGTGGCTTCTTTAGACAATACAACATTTAGTTTAGTTGCATAGAAATGTGCTAGACCTTTGCTTTCCCCAGGGTAATCAAGGAGGCATCATAATGTATGTTCTAGAATCCTCAAAAAGTGAAAGCCAAGTTCTTTGGAGTTGGTAAGGAGGGGAAACAACCATGTGGAGAAAGGCAGCAAAGGTTTGTGCAGAGACCTTACCCAGTGCTGTTCTCTAGCCAAAAGAGAAATAGGAAATAAGAGGCCAGTTTGAAGGCTCTGATGATCAGAGACAAGCAAAGCATTACTGCTCACTGACACACCAGGGGCTGACCCTCTATCCCATTTGCTTCTCCTAGAAGCTAGTTAGATTATTCATTCTGAGAATACGATTGTGTTGGCTATTCTTGGCTGTCAACTTGACTTCATCTGTAATTAACTAAAACCCTAAAATAGAAAGCATGCCTATGAGAAATTTCTGCTTAATTTGAAGTGAGAAGATCTATATCTAATCATATCTTTGAAGTAACAAGACACACCTTTAATCCAGATCTTGAGGTGGGAAGACACAGTGGTGATATATATTTAATGAAATCAATCTGGAATATCAGAGTCAAAGCCAAACCAGATCAGGTCAGGGAGGGACAACCATACCTTTAATCCTAGCTTTAGGAGTGTGGAAAGAGGAAGGTAAGAGAGCTGGGGAGGTGGAGAGAAGAGGGTTCTGTTTTTGTTTTTGTTTTTTGAGGGAGGGTGCTGAGGACAGAGCGACTTTTAATAGGAGGTTTCCTGGAGACAGCTCTGAAAAGTTGCCTGGGTGGCTATGGTTTGTTTCTGATATTCCAGGGTTCTTTTGTTTTGTTTTGTTTTAATGTCTGGCTCTGAGTTTTATTATGATTATTATTAATTATTTTTATTATTATACACTAAGTAGAGTTTTGCAATATTTGGCACAATTTTAGGGGGTTACAAATTCACAAAAAAGCTGCTTGCTGGCTAGAGCTGCACATGGCCAGAGTCACTACCTACTGGCTATGTTTTCAGTTCAGAGGTAACCTCCAGACTTAGGTAGAGCCCACCACATGTGTTTCTTCTCCACATTCTTGTAGACATGTTTTTCAGACAACAGCTTCCCTCTCCTAATGGGCTGTGGTTTTTTTCTCTTTCTAGATCCCCTTCTTGGGCTGCTGCCATACCAGGCAGTTGCTCCATTTCACAGTCATCTAAATCATCATTGACAAGAAGTTTAGTAGGTAAACTGAGATTTCTTTTTTAATTTTTTTAATTTTAATTTTTTATACTTACCAGTGTTCCCCCTTCCACTCCTTCTCCCAGTCTTTCCCCAGCTCCCCCCATCTCTATTTACTCAGGAGATCTCTATTTCCCCTTCCGGAGGTGATCTATGGATGTCTCTCTTAACTTCCTTCTGATACCAGGCTGCTTGGAGGGATTGTGGATTGTAGCCTGGTTTTCCTTTGCTTTATGTCTGGAATCCACTTACGAGTGAGTACATATCTTTCTGGGTCTGTGTTACCTCACTCAGGATGATACTCTTCAGATCCATCCATTTGCCTTTAAATTTCAGGATGTCATTTTTTTTTTTTTTTTTTTTTTAACTGCTAGTAGTACTCCATTGTGAAAATGTGCCACAGCTTTTTAATCCATTCTTCAGCTGAGGAACATCTAGGTTGTTTCTAGGTTCTGGCTATTACAAATAATGCTGCTATCAACATACTTGAGCTAATGCCCTTGGGTATATGCCCAGTAGTAGTATTGCTGGATCACTGGAGAGGTTGATTCCCAGTTTTCTGAGGAATGGTCATACTGATTTCCTAAGTGTCTGTGCAAGTTTACACTCCCAGCAGCAATGGAGGAGTGTTCCCCTTGCTCCACATCCCCTGCAGTATAGGCTGTCATCTGCATTTTTGATCTAAACTATTCTGAGTGTAAGATGGTATTTCAGAATTGTTTTGATTTATATTTTTCTGGTGGCTAAGGATGTTGAGTAATTCTATAAGTGTCTTTCAGTCATTTGGAGTTCTGTTCAGAATTCCCTATTTAGTTCTGTACTCCATTTTTCCAATTGAGTTCTTTATTTTTTATTTTTTATTTATTTTTTCTTTTTTGGACTCTAGTTTCTTGAGTTCTCTCTATATTTTAGAAATCAGTCCTCTGTCAGATGTAGGGTTGGTGAAGACTTTTTCCATTTTGTAGGCTGTCATTTTGACTTATTGACCTTATCCTTTGCCTTACAAAAGCTTCTCATCCCAGGAAGTCCCATTTATTAATTGATGTACTCAGTGTCTGTGCTACTGGTGTTATATTTAGGAAGTGGTCTCCGATGCCAATATGTTCAAGTGTATTTTTCATTTTTTTTTAATCAGGTTCAGAGTAACTGCGTTAATGTTGAAGTCTTTGATCCACTTAGACTTGAGTTTTGTTCAGGGCAAATAGATATGGATTTATTTGCGTTCTTCTACATACCACCATCCAGTTATGTCAGCACCATTTGTTGAAGATGCTATCTTTTTTCCATTGTATATTTTTGACTTCCTTGTCAAAAATCAGGTGTTCATGGGTATGTGGACTAATGCCAGAGTCTTTGATTTGATTCCATTGATCCATAAATTTTTTTCTATGCCAGTCCCAAGCTGTTTTTTTTATTATTATTATTGTAGCTCTATAGTAGAGCTTGAAGTCAGGGATGATGATGTCTCCTGGAGTTCTATTATTGAACAGGATATTTTGGCAATCCTGAGTTTTTGTTATTCCATATGAAATTGAGTATTGTTCTTTTAAGGTTTGTGAAAATTGTGTTGGGATTTTGATGGGGATTGCATTGAATTTACTGATTGCTTTTTGTAAGATTGCCATTTTTACTATGTTGATCCTATCTATCCAAGAACATGGGAGATCTTTCCATTTTCTGATGTTTTCTTTAATGACTTGAAGTTCTTGTCATACAGGTCTTTCACTGCTTTGGTTATAGTTACTCCAAGATATTTAATGCCATTTGTAGATATTGTAAAGGGTGATGTTCCCTTGATTTCTTTTTCAACTTTTTTTTCCATCATTTGTGCATAGACGAGCTATTGATTTTTTTTTTAAGTTAATTTTGTATCCTGCTGTATTGCTAAAGGTGTTTATCAACTGCTAGGAGTTCCCTGTTAGAATTTGGCGGGGGGGGGCACTTGTATATACTATCATATAATTATACTTTGACATCTTTCCAATTGTTTGCCCTTGGTCTTCTTTTGTTGTCTTTTTGCTCTAGCTAACACTTTAAGAACTATATTAAACAGATATGGTGAAGGTGGACAGCCTTGTCTTCTTCCTGATTTTAGTGGAATTGCTTTGAGTTTCTCTTCATTTAGCTCAATGTTGGCTCACAGCTTGCTGTATATTACCTTTATTATGTTTAGGTATTTTCCCTGTATCCTTGATCTCTCCAGGACTTTTATTATGAAGGAATATTGGATTTTTGTCAAAGGCTTTTTCAGCATCTAATGAGATGATCATGTGTTTTTTTTTTTTTCTTTCAGATTGTTTATATGATGAATGACATTGACAGTTTTTTCGTATGTTGAACCTTTGTCTCTGCATCTCTGGGACAAAGCTTACTTGATCATGGTGGATGATTTTTTTGATATGTTGTTGAACTTGGTTTGTCAGTATTTTATTGAGTATTTTTGCATCAATGTTCATGAGGGAGATTGGTCTGTAATTCTCTTTCTTTGTTCCATCTTTGAATGGCTTGGGTATCAGAGTGACTATAGCCTCAGAAAAAGAGTTCAGCAAAGTTCCTTCAGTTTCTATTGTATGGAACAGTTTTAAGGAGTATTATTTTTGGTTCTTCTTTGAAAATCTGGTAGAATTTTGCACTGAACTCATGTAGCCTTGGGCTTTTTTTTGCTTGGGAGACTTGTAATAACAGCTTCTATTTCCTTGGAGGTTATAGGTCTGTTTAGGTAATTTGTCTGATCTTGATTTAATTTTGGTAAGTGGTACCTGTCAAGAAAGTTGCCCATTTCTTTTAGGTTTTCCAATTTAGTGGAGTACAGTTTTTGAATTATGACCTAATTATTCTCTGAATTTCCTCAGTATCTGTTACTATGTCCTCCTTTCATTTCTGATTATGTTAATTTGGGTACTCTCTCTCTCTCTCTCTGCCTTTTGGTTAGTCTGAATAAGGGTTTGTCTATCTACTGACTTTCTCAAAGAACCAACTATTTGATTTATTGATTCTTTGTTTTGTTTTCTTTGTTTCAATTTTATTGACTTCAGCCCTGAGTTTGATTATTTCCTGCTGTCTCCTCCTTCTAGGTGAGTTCGCTTCTAATTGTTCTAAAGTCTTCAGCTGTGCTGTTAGGTCTCTTGTGTGAGATTTCTCCAACTTTTTCATGTAGGCATCTAGTGCTATAAACTTTCCTCTTAGCACTGCTTTCATTGTGTCCCATAAGTTTGTGTATGTTATGGATTTATTTTCATTGAATTCTAGGAAATCTTTAATTTCTTTCTTTATTTCTTCCTTGACCCAGAGATGGTTCAGTTGAGAGATGTTCCATTTCCATGAGTTTGCAGGCTTTCTGTGGTTTGTGTTGTTGTTGAACTTTAACTTTAGTAGTTAAGTTAAAGGTAGTCTAAGAGGATACAAAGGGTTATTGCATTTTTTTTTAAAAAAAAAAATCTATTGATGTGTGTTTTATGACTGAGTATATGGTCAATTTTAGAGAAAGTTTCATGGGGTGTTGAGAAGAAGGTATATTCTTTGTGTTTGGATGAAATGTTCTGTGAATATTTATTAAGTCCATTTGAGTCATAACATCTATTAGATCCCTTATTTCTCTGTTAAGTTTCTGCTGGTAGACCTATTTATTGGTGAGAGTTAGGTATTGAAGTTTTCCACTATTAATGTATGAGGTTTGATGTGAGGTTTAAGTTTTAGTAATGTTTCTTTTACATATGTGGGTGCCCTTGTATTGGAGGCATAAATATTCAGAATTGAGACTTCATCTGGATAAATTTTTCCTAAGATGAATAAATAATGTCTATCTTGGTCTCTTTTGATTGACTTCAGTTTGGAGTCTATATTGCTGGATATTAGGATGGCTACACCAGCTTATTTCTTGGGAACCATTTGATTGGAAAGTCTTTTCCAATCCTGTACTCTGAGCCACTGTCTGTCTTTGAAGTTGAAGTGTGTTTCTTGTATACAGCAGAAGTATGGCTTCTGTTTTTGCATCCATTGTGTTAGCTTGTGTCTTTTTATAGGTGAATTGAGACCATTGATATTAAGGAATATTAATGACCTTAAGTCCTATTATTTTTGGTGATAGTATGTGTGTGTTTCTATTCTTCGGGGTTTTCTTCTGTGGGATTATCTAAATTGAGATTTTTTTTTCAAAAAAAAAAAGAAAAATTGTTTAAGTCAGAGAGAATATTTTTCCCACATTAAAAACAAAAAGACTAATATGACAAAAAGTAGCTAGTCTTTTCTTGATAATACTCTAGATAATTTAAAATTAAAACCAATAAAAAAATATAGATGAGACTATTGTAATGTCTGTTGTGTCCAGAGTTCCACCCACAGAGAGACCACTGAAGCCAGAAATGTCTGGAATGCAAACAGCAAGGTTTATTGGCAGCACAAGAGAAGCCAGGGAGCATACTTCAAGTTTCTGTGACAACAGAGCAAGAAGTAGCTGGTGCCCTTAGCTACAAGTTTTTTTTTTTTTTTAATAGGAAAAAGCTACAACAAAGTTGATTGCTTGGGAGTACAGTGCTGATGTGCTACTGATTGGCTCGTGCTTAGGGTCTTTCTGCCCCAGAATATCTTTGGACCTCACCTGGATGGACCCCACTGGGACCCTACCTGGGGTGGCTGGTTTTTTCCAGAACTAGTCAAGCAAGAATCTATTCCTTTCCCAGACCTGGGCTAATGTCTTGGCTGATCTCCCAGAGCTGGGCAGGTATTCTTCTTTCAGCACTGGGGAGGCCCCCTGCTAAGTCTATTCTTTTAGGACATGTTCTTTTCCCAGGACTGATCAGGCATGACTATTCTTCTCCCAGACCTGGGCAGCAACCCCCTGCCAGAAATGAGAAACTAAACTTTATTTTACCTTTTTATAATATAGCAACTGGAGTGCAAAATGGGGTTCCTTGAGCTAAATTTTCTCTCTTCAATGTCTATTGTAAATATTATTTGTTTGATTATTTCTGTTTAATCATTTAAAACATTAGTTAATATGACTGCCAAGATAAGTCTTAAAAAAAATTAATGAAAAAAAAATAAACACACACATAGAGATATTCAGACCCAGACAAAAAAATTTACAAAACCAATCTCAACATGATCTTATAAAATTACAAAAAAAGAACCTAAAGCTTTTAAACAGCCAACATTAATATATCCAATAACCTTAAAATAATCACAAAATGATTAAAAACTATAAAAAACTGATTAGACTCTGATGCAAATGTTAAATTTAAAGAGATTAAAGAAAGCAATAGTCACTTATGGTATGCACTCACCATTTGTAAAAGAAATGTTAAATTCTTATTTAATCTATAACCAAATTATCCTTAAAAACTGGTTAAATATGGTTGCAGATGTTTTAGAGGCCAGGCTGCAGTTATAATAAAAGACATGATAAAAAGATGAGTCTAAAACAATAAAAAAAAATCAAAGATAAAGACATAAAAATCTCCAAAGACTAACTTCTTGGGGAGGAAGATTATGCTAATATATTAAAAAACAATCATTATATAATAATCACACTCTAGATTTATGCCAAATGACAGCCTTAAATGCTGAAAATAAAATTTAAAAATCCTTTACAAAAATAATACAATGGTCAAAAAAAAAATCTTTTACAGATCATTTTTAAAAAAAAAATTGACTACAACAATAAACAACAATACTAGATCCAAAAACTAGGCAAATAATATTAAATCTCTAGCTTTTAAAAACATTAACTCGCAAGATAAAAAGATAATTAGGCCATTAAAGGCAAGGTCAACACCATTAAAAGATTAGATTTACAATACAATTTAATATAAAAGCTTATAACTATGATAATGATTAGATAAAAAGTTATTTCTAAAAGTTTAAAAAAAGTTAAAATATCAAATGTTACAACTATAAAAGACAAAGTTATATAAAAAGAGACTATAAACAAGGTTTTCCTCAAAACAATGTTTTTGCTAAAAATAATCCCAACAAAATACCACTCACCTTTATACCAGATCTAATCTGGGCCATGCCTTCTGCTGGATGCCTGTCTAAGAGCATAGAATAAGGAGGCTTCTACTCTTTGCCTGTTCGCTCTTACTTTGCTATCAAGTATATTCCTTCACTGGCATTGGGGCCTACTTCTCTGAGATTCCATCTTATACTAAAGACCAGCTGAGACATCCAGCCTCGAGAACTGAACAAATATTGGGTTTTTGGACTATCTGTCCATAAGCAGCCACTGTTGGATTTAGCACAGTCTGTAAGTCATTCTAACAAATCTTCTTTCTTTATATATGTAGACAGATTCACTCTATAAGTTCAGTTTCTCTAGAGAAATCTGGCAAATACAGTGACTGACTGAAGAGGAGACAGAGTAAAACTGCTGGCATTGAAAGGTTCCCAGTGAGACGGGCTGGCAGGTTGACTTGGAGTGAATACTTAAATTTGTCTCATCTTTTGAGATAGCTTGATCTTCTATCTCCAAAGTTGAGAAGAAGTGTTGACATGTCACTAATAACCTCTTAATACTTATTTTATTTACTGATTTAAGGTAGTATTAGTCTAATGATTTATAATTGAGAACATGTTCTGCAGGGATTTTTTTATTAATATTACCTGCTCAATCACTGTCACAATGTATGCAAATATTGGGGTTTGAGAAAGGAAGCATCAGGCAGACAGACAAAGTAGAAGAACCAAGAGGATTCCCATCCAAAATCAGTGCAGTCAGGATCCAAGACAGAGGGCTCAGCACTGTGTTGCAGACAAGACCCTGTATGTGACTCAGAGCATCTTAGGCAGCTTCACATGTGCTGGTCTGTCTTGATAAGCACAGATGCCTCCATCCTCTATCTCAGGATGGTATTCAGATGCTCTATCTAAGTCAGGAAAAACTTTCTCTAACAGTAGTCACAGTTGGTCTCTGCTCTCAATTGCATTTATTTATTTATTTATTTTTTTTTTTTTTTTAAAAAACTTTATTTATTTGCCTTGGTGTTTGCCTGGAACTGGCATTCATTTTTAAGAGTTACAGAAAGGCTGGTTACTACATACCTGTGCAGAAAGGGCAATCACAGAATGAGTTAGCTTTGCTTAGTAGAAAGGATTGTCATTTTAGATTAATTTCTATTTCAATATAGAGTTTCTAAATGAAAAATAGCAGCTTCTGAGTTAGTAAATATTTTCAGCCCTCTGAGCTGACAGTAGCAATGCTTGGAAGTCTCCTGATATCTCAGCAGGAAGTTGGTACAAATTAGGTCACATCAATAGCTATACCCAACGTCTCCTTTGTGAGTGCTCTCAAGGGACTTCTCACAGGACTTCTGTGTCGTTGACCCTACTGAAGCCATTACAAGTGACCTGACCACCATAACTGCTACCTGCAGTTTAGGGTCTTTGGTTACATTCATGGTCAGGATGCTCCTGGCCCTTTCTCTGCCTCTCTTTAGTACTGAACATAAACACAGACCATTTCTCTAACATTAGACCAGACTACAAAGTGTTGGGTATGGCAGAGGGACTCCCACACAGAGAATAATTTATTATAACCTAGGCTTCCTTTTAGAAACAAAGCAAACAAACAAAGAAAAGTTCTAAAATTGGTTTGTGGTAATGGCCACTTTTGTGAAGGCACCAAATTGGCCAGGCTAGCTGGGTCCCTGGAGCCTCCAATCTCTGCCTCCCAGAGCTGGGGCAATAGGCAAGTGTGGCCACAATCAGTTTTTTAACTGGAGTGTTAGGGGTCTGAAATGAAATCTTTATGCTTCTGCAGGAAGTAATTCATCCACTGAGGCATCTTCTTGGCTCTAAGTCCACTCTAAACTGAATCTACAGAGCTAATGTGGAGCGTGAGGTACCACTTGGTGTAGTGGAGAGTAGGTACTATCACTTTGATCTAGGGGCATGACCTCTTGGCCAGTGTAGAACTGGGAATCACCTATGACCTTTGGGCACCAGTATTAGGGGTGTGGCTGGAGGGCCAGTTTAAGATTAGGGCTCACATAAGGAGCTCTCTCTTTCTTGTGCCCTTGGAGGGAGAACCTGACCCACTTAGTGAAGCTGTGTGGAACTAGTCCAGCCTTTCCAGGACCTGCAAAAATGCTTAATCCCTCTTGTACTGGTGAGTGGTCCCACTCCCTAACCTGAACCCTTTAATTAATAATCTGTCTTTATCAGTTGTCTGTGATTATTATCATACCATAATATCTTATATCCAACATGGGGCACGAACCCAGGACCCTGAGATTAAGAGTTTCAGTGATAGTACCTGCTCTCCACTACCACTTGGCTGTGCAGATTGAGTTCCACAGGGTCACAGCAAACCCTGTGAGAACCACAGCTGTTCCTCATCTGTGTCCACTCCCACTCCCTTAGGAGACATTAAAGATGGATAAATTCAATATAAAATATGTGCTTTGTGTTGTAGAGCTGTTCTGCAGAAAGCTAGCAGGAACAAAAACTTCCCATTATTTTTTTTTAGGATCTGGCCCTTGAATCTAGCTACAACTACAAAGGATTCCAGTCTGTGGCTATGAAGATTCGGGGCAGGTCATTTCCATTTGGGATGTCCCCTATCATCTCAGAATGCTTCTAAAATTCTTTTCTTCCTGTGCTATATTCTTCATGAACTCATTTATGTTAGAGGTCTGGAGACTCTCTCAGAGTTATATAAAGACATGTTCAGGTCAAAGAGCTTTGCACATGTGACATCAGCCTGCAACATTGTATAAAGTACAGAGAGGAGAGAAGGGTACTACATGTGAAAGAATCTACACCTCACTTCCACAATGAGGCTATAGATCAGCAGTGTCTGGCAGAATCTGACAAATCTCAGAGCAGGTGGGGGTTTTTCAAGAGGATTATAGGCAGAATTCACAGAAATATATTTTTTTCTTTTTTCTTTATTTTTTATTTTGAATAAAGTCTCATTTTTTTACCCATGTATCCCCTTGTTCAAACTCCCTTCCCCCTCCCGCCCCTCCCAATCACTCTCTCTTCTCCCCATCTCCTTATCTCCTCCCCAGCAAGGGCAGGAGGTCCCAATGTCCCAAAGTGGTTTAGTTCAACATCCACTCTAGGCAGATCCGCTTTCCTCACCCTAACATCAAGACTGGGTCAGATGTTCCTCTGGAGAAAATGGGCTCAAAGATGCCAGTCCAAGGTGCTTCAGATCCCAAGCTGTTCAGTGGTTGTGGTTTGCAGCTTGGTCATGCTTTGCTTTTTGTTTAAAGTCCACTAATGAGTGAGTACATCCTCTGCTTATCTTTCTGGGTTTGTGATACCTCGCTCCAGAGAATATTCTCCAAATCCATCCATTTTCCTGCAAATTTTAAGATATCATTTTTTCTTACTGCTGAGTAGTACTCCATTGTGTAGATGTACCACAGTCTGTTAATCCATTCTTCAGTTGAGGGGCATCTAGGTTGTTTCCAGATTCTTGCTATTACGAGTAATGCTGCTGTGAACATAGTTGAGCTAATGCTTTTGGGGGGCGAATGTGCATTTTTAGGGTATATGCCCAATATTGGTATTGCTGGATCCTTGGGGAGATTGATTCCCAGTTCAGAAACACAATTTCATTCATAACTTCAGTGTGATATTCAAAGGTCCTGCAGTTGTCAATTAGAAGAGCCTGGAACTAACATAGGTGTTTTTTTATTTTATGACTTTATATGAGGTCTCTTTGGAGAATTTTTGGCTTCTCTTCCACAGAAGGAGCGAACAGTGCACATTTGGAAATGTCTTGGATAAAGGTGGGCCTGACTGCTTTGATGATGATCTCTGGGTCTGATACATGGCAGACTGATTTATTTCAAGTCATTCTCTCTACCCAGATGCTCTTCAAGACAGTACTCAGATGTGTGTGTGTTTATTGTGCTAGGAGTTGATATTCTATAACTATTCATCACCTGATACTCAGAGCAAACCCCCTTTTAACTCACCTCATGAAGGGGAAGTACACATTTTTCAAAATATCCAGCTGCTCTTGCTGTGGAATAATCCTTTTGTATATTGTGAATATATATTTCATCTCACTTGATCGATTGATAAAGAACCAACTGGTCAATAGCTGGGCAGAAGGAGGTGAAGCAGGAGAGCCAGACTGAGAGAACTCTGAGAAGAAGGGCGGAGTCACAAGGAGTCACCAGCCAGACACAGAGGAAGCAGGAGATGAACATGCCACGTTAAAAAAAATGTACCACCTTGTGGTAGAGTGTAGATCTAAAATATGGGTTAATTTACTTGTAAGAGCTAGTTAGTAACAAGTCTAAGCTGTTGGCTGAGCATTTATAATTAATAATAAGTCTCTGTGTGGTTATTAGAAAGCTGTTGGTCCCAACAAAAAAGAAAAAAATCTTGATCCATATGCTGTGGTCCCTAAGTATTTCTCAAATAGCCTTTTTTATTTACTCGTTAGAGCTTATTTGATGGACCCTGGTTCTGTCCAAGACTGAATAACTCTGTTTCTCACTAGCCTTCCCTTTTGTGTCTTAAAGAAAAAAATTTTGTACTAACCCAGAAAGCCCTGGTAGCCCCTGAAAGGCATACTGCCTCAGACCTGCCTACAGCATGGGGTACATAATGATGCACTCTCCAGTTTTCTTTTGCTTCTTATTTATACTGAGCTTCTGGGTACAAGACAACTCTATAGCCTGGGGCCTTTCAATGGGCTAAGACAGGAAGTGGCTCTAAGGGCAGAAACCCTTTTTGATGACATTTGGTTTCCTTTCTGCAAATAGTTTTGGAAAAAAAAATATATAACAACAGACTTGAGGTGACAGATGTACAAAGTACAAAGTAAATGAAGAACCCAGCAAGATGGCTTAGCAGGTAATGGAACGGCTGCTGCCACACCAGAAGACGTGAGTTCAAACCCTAAGGAGAGATTCTTGCAAGTTATCCTCTATCTATAACATGTAAAGCACAGCGTACAGGCATGGATTTCCATACATACATGTACACAATAAATAAAGAGAACGCAATGAAATATTTTAAGTAAATGAAGAAAGACAAGACTAAAGAGCTAGGCCGGGCTTGTATGTGCATGGAACCCTGGGCACAGGATGGAACACACTTATTTAGAAGTTTGGATTTGTATTGTAAATATAGAGGAACTGCCAGTATAATTCAGACAATGACAAAAAGTTCAGATCTCAGTGTTAGATATTTTGCTCCAGGAATTAAGGGGGCAAATTGTATTTTCCAAGTAATAGAAAGCAAAAGCTTCTATGTAGGCTTGGGCACAGGTGCTGTAAAGAGGGGCTAAACTCTGAAAACATAAGGACTTAAAAATTAGATATGGGTGTGAATAACCAAGGTTTCATGGATGACCTGTGTGTTTCTGAGTTAGATAGAACATCAGCAACTAAGATTGAACATGGGGCAGTGAGGGTTAGGGACGGCAATGCTGAGTTCAGCTTCGAATATAGTGAATTTGATATAAATGTGGGTCATTTGGGTAGAGTTTATCCCGTGTCATTAGTTATACAAATCTGAGGGAAGCACCCCGTTTAGTTTGTATTGACCCCTTGTGGCTCCTGAGTCCAGGATCCATAACCATGATGTACCCATAATTTTGTGCTAGAACCCAGAATGTATAGAGCCACAAGGGATTTTAAGTTGTTTGCTGTACTTCTTAGAATAGTCTAGATTTATTTGTGTGTGTGTGTTTGTTTGTTTGTTTATTTTTGAGACAGGGCTTCTCTCTGTAACAGCCCAAGTTATCTTAAAACTGGCTTTGTAGACCAGGCTGGCCTTAAACTCACAGAGATCCGCCTGCCTCTGCTCCCCTCCCCCCCCCGCCCCTCCTTGATAGTGCTGGGATTAAAGGTGTGCACCATCACTGCTAGTTTTTAGTCTGGAATTTTTAAAAGGCTTAGGCAGTCAGTGTTTGTGTAGTATATTTGATTAAATCAAATTAAGCTATTGGTGAGTTGCTGTTTTAAACTTTGAACCCTTTGGGTAAACAGTTTCTATTTAACAGCTATTGGAATAGGAGTGAACCCACTTCCTCCCAAATACCCATTTGATTACACCGGAAGTGAAAAACTAAGTTACCTTTGTCGACTTCCTGAAGGAGGCCTGAGAAAGAAAGGTGGCCACACTCAGCCTTCATCACCTTGCAAACCCACTGCTGTGACCACTAGGACTGGCTAGGGTCAGCCTTGACAATGTGCCTTTCCTCGATGACTATTTTAAATGAGCTTGGATAACTGTCCCTCTGTGCAGTGGCAGCCCGGAGCACCCACATCTACACATCTTCAGCCCTTACATGAACAGCCTAGGAATTCTGGTGCCAACCTTTTGGGAACTCTCTTAAACACAGAAGCCAAGCAAGTGTGATTTCGGTCCCTGAAAATAAACCCAGTCACTGGGAAGGCTCAAGGCGAGTGAAGAATTTCCCTTAGTTCCATAGAAGTTGAGTCCATCAATGAAGCATCAAAGCTACATCTAAAAGAGACCAGGTGGTGGGTTTTGAACTTCAAAGGTGCTTCCTACTGTGAATGGTATTTTTTCTTACCATATTTACTACATAAGTGTGTATGTATAACTTATGTATAAACATACATATATGTATGTATGCATGTATAAAGGCTAACACACACATATAAAGGCTAACTGATTTTTGTATATGGGATCCTCCTACATTGTTAAAAGTATTCATCAGGTTTAAGAGTTTTCTGGTAGCCTTTACGGTTTTGTTTTGTTTTGTTTTTTAATAGGGATACTGTGACTTCTTCCTTTCCTACTGTTATCTGTTGGATTTCTTTCTCTTATCTTATATCTCTAGCTGTAGCCAGCATTCCAAACACTGTACTTAGTAAGAGGGTAAGAGTGGGGTAGCCTTGCCTTCTTGCTCCTGAGTTTTGTGAAAATATTCTCAGAATGTTGACTATGAATTTGTCATCTATAGCCTTTATTTTAGTTTATTTTATTTGTTTCCCTAGGAATTTTTTAAAAATCATGTTGAACTTTAAGACCCCTTTTTATATCTATTGAGGCAATAATGTGATTTGTGTGTTTTAGTTGTGCTGAAATTCTTTTTTAATTTAATTATTTATTTTTATTTTGTGTGCATTAGTATTTTTGCCTACATATATGTCTTTGTGAGGGTGCCAGATGCCCTGGAACTAGAGTTACAGACAGATGTGAGCTGCCATGTGGGTGCTGGGGATTGAACCTGGGTCCTTAGAAGAGCAGCTGGTGCTCTTAACTGCCAAGCAATCTCTCCAGCCCTGTGATTTGTGTATTTTAAACCATGTTTGCACCTGTAAGATGGAACAAACTTGAATCATAATGTATTATATTTCCAATGTGTTCTTGAATCTTATTTGCAAGTATTTTATGGAGAATTTTTATGAATTTATGTATCAGGGAAAATATTCTGCAGTTTTTTGGTGGCTCCTGTAATCTGTTTGATTTGGTAGTGTTCTTCCCTTTTCATATTGTGGAAGTTTGGGAAGTATCAGTGTTATCACTCTCTTAAAGGTTCAGCAGGATTCAGCACTGTCTAATCTGTACTTTTCTCTGTGGGAGACTTTTTAAATTTTTATTGCTTTGATATCATTGCATATCATTATACATCTTTGATATCATTATCTATTTAAATTGCTTGTCTTTTCTTGATTTAGTTTTGGCAGGTTATATTTTTCTAGAAATGTGAACAGTTTTTCTAGATTTTTCCATTTTTTGGTATACAAAAAAATTTCAACATTCACTAATAATTGTCTTGGTTTTGATGGAATCTATTGTAACACTCCATTGTTTTGTTTCTGTCTTTATTAATTTTGAACTTGACTCAGTTTCCTTAGATTAGTTTGGCTGTGGGTTTCTTAGAACAAACTTTTGGCTTTATTTGTTCTATATGTTGTTCTTTAGTCTGCATTTCACTAATTTCTACTTTTGTCTCTATTATTTCTTGCTACCTACTCTTTTTGAGTTTTCTTTGTTCTTGTTTTCTAATGCCTTAAAATGCATCATTAGGTTATTTATTTGAGATTTATGATTCATATTTTTTTGATTTAAGCACCTATAGCTACAAATTTTCTTTGTAGAACTACCTGCTGTGTCCTAAAGGTTCTGGCAAGTTGTGTTTTTTAGTAAGTTCCAGGTCAATGAGACACTCTGTCCAAAAGAAGAAGAAGAGGAGGAAGAAGAAGAAGAAGAAGAAGAAGAAGAAGAAGAAGAAGAAGAAGAAGAAGAAGAAGAAGAAATGACATGTTGCTTGAGAAATGCCAGCAGAGGTTGTCTTCTTGCTTTCATTGGCATATGCACTTAGAAATGAACATACATATATTATAGGCACACACAAGAATTATTTTTAAATGGCTGTATTACTGAGAGCAATATACAGTTTCAATGTGATCTCCATCAAAATCCCAATGACACTCTTCACAGAACTAATAAAAAACAATTCTATAATTCATCTGGAAACATGAAAGATCTTGGATAGCCAAAGCTACCCTAAGCAGAAAGAGAAATTATGAAGGTATCACAATATTCACTCAAATCACATTATAAAGCAATAGTAACAAGATCTATATGATTCTGGCACAAAAACAGATATGTAGATATATGTTAGTGAATAGAAGACACAGAAATAAATCCATATAGCTATAACCACTTAATTTGTTTGTCTAGTTTTCTCCCCCAAAGCTATCACAAATATACATTGGATCAAAGACAGCCTGTTCCACAAATGGTGCTAGAAGAATTGGGAATCCACATATAGAAAAGTGAAACCATATTCACTATAAAACCATGACATTTTTTAGAAGGATGTTAAGAGACATGTCAAATCTAGAAAAATAGATATACACATATTTTCTCTCATATTTGGAATCTAGGCTTAAATAATAAGTGCATGCCCCCTCTGTGTCTCTCTGTGCATGTGTGTGTGTGTACGTTTGTGTGTATGTGTACATTTGGTGTACCATGTATGTATGTGTGTCTTTTTGTATATGTGTGTTTTTGTGTGTACATGTATATGTGTTTGTGTGTGTCTGTGTATATGTGTGTATTTGTGTGTATGTATATGTGTTTGTGTGTATGTATGTTTATGTGTATATATGCGCATGTATGTTTGTGTGTGCGTGTGTTTGTATGTGTGAAGAAAGTAGAAAGGGATCTGAGAGGGAAAGAAAAGATCTTCAAGAAGTAGAAAGGTTGGGTATGCAGAGGTGATAAAAGTATGTTACACAAAAGCAGCAGAGATGGGTGGTACAAAGGAATGGGGAATGAGAATAAATAAAAACAAAATAGAATGACAATGACATCTACTACTTTGTATGTTTTTTTTTAAGATTTGTTTTTAAATTGAGGATAAATAGGGCTGGGGAAGTTTCAGTGATTTCTGGACAGTGTAGTTGGTACACTGGGTTATAAGAAAATAGGTGACCACCTCTACATTTCAGAAGTTTACTGTTTTCTAGGTCATAAACCCAGAGTTGATGTCTAGAAGTTACTATTAAAATTGTTCTGTGGTCACAGAGTTACAGGATATTTAGAATTTTTGTGTTTATGTGGCAGTTCTATTCATCTTAATTCATCCAAAATTTTGGTTCTGAAAGCAGCCTTTTTAAAATCTGAACAGATTTTACAGATGAAGAATTTTCATTTAGGAAATCCTAGCATGTGAGATTTCAATACTGAGTCGAGGCAGTGTCTGGGCAAGGACATGTCCCTCTTTGTCAGCAGAACTCAGTTGCTGTAATTAATATCGAGGAAAGGTCTGGGTGGGAAGAGGCCTTGTCCACCAGACTATTTCCTGGGCTGGAAAAAGGCAGCAAAGCAGAGAGACCTGGTGACATTTCCCATGCTGTGCTGGTCCTGCTGTCCAGGCCTTTCCTGAAGGTGGAGGATGGTTAATTCAATAATGTGAACCCCAGTCCTTTTGTTTCTGTCGCTGTCTGCTTCCAGCTCCAAGAAATAGCCAATACCATCTCTCTGTTTCTTCATCTAAAGGACCACATTTTTTTTTTTTTTTGGTCATATGCTAGCTATTAAAAGGCTTGGAAGAGGGCAAGGAATAAGACACTTGTTTTTATTTAAAGCTCTGTCTTTAAAATCCAGGTTGTGCATGAGACTGGAAAGAAGCTGGAGTCAGGTGATATATGTTATTTAGGATGTGATAGGGGCACAGATTCTGAGAACCTGGGCTTTGTTCCTGGAACAACAGTCTGTCCCTGCCTCACACTGGGAAGACTTCTCCCCTGGGCTTTGCAGTGACTGGGTTCCAGCAGGCCCATCCAACCTGTGTCAGGCATGCCTGACCTCTAAACCTCAGTTAAATGACTCAAGATGGAAGAAGAGGCAAGTTGGCTTCAAGATACAGAGTGACTGCTTAAGATACAGGACAGTGGGATTTGAGTCAAAAAAAAAAAAAAAAAAAAAATAGAGGACAAGAGAGTTTACCAAAGATCTAGACCATGGTAGAAAAATAGATGGGCTAGGGTTAGGGACTGTGAAATTGGGGCTTTCTCTGACCAGACTCCATAGCTAAGTCAGAGAGGAAGCATCATTGTGCCAGAGCTAGAGTGTATAAGCTACTAGAAAAAAGTTAAAGGATAAATAAGGCCAGATCTTGTATGGGCCTTGAGGGAACCATTAGTTACTATGGCCCCGGCCACCCCACCAGCCCCGATGAAGATAGGTAGCTAGAGGCCCTCACTCTGGAAGTCTCCAGGTTCTTTCTATCTTGATCAAGATGCCTAGGGGTCAGGAACTTCATGGATGACATAGTTAAACTATGAACAGCTCATGGCAAGTTAAGAAATAGTACCAAATTCTTTTAGATTCCTTTCACTTAGAGGCTACTCTTGGAGCTTGGGCAGGTTTGTGACTTCACTGAAGTCAAGCATAGCAGAAGTGTGGGTGGTATGTGACTTATGTGGCTAAGTAATACAAACCCATACCTAGCTCTCATAGGATACCAGTCAATGTATAAAAATGTCTGATTGTCCCAGAAAGCCAGGATAGAGAAGCCAAAGGTGAAAGAGTCAATAGCTATAACCAAGCCCAGCCTGTGACCATCCTCACTGCTGCTATGATTTGAATTTGAATGGGCCCATGAACATGGACACTTGGCTTCTAGATGAGTACAATATTTTGAGAGGATGTGGAGACAGGAACTCTCTAAGGGGTGAATGACGAAATGGGTGGCTGGGAGGTAGGGTTAGAGGTTACAGCATGGTTCTGTGTAGGCCCTGATTTCTCCTTGCTTTCTGATGCTCTGAGACATAACAAGATGTGTCACAACCCTTGCTGCCACAGCCATGCTCCTGCCACACTTCTCTGTCATGATACATTGTGTCCTCGCAAGCTGTCAGCTGAAGAAAACGCTCCCTTCTTTGACTTGCTTCTTCCATTTTTTTTTTTTTTTTAAATCACTGTGATGAGAAAAGCAGCTAATAGAACCAAGCGAGATGCAATGTGATCAAAGCTCTTTTAGACCTTCCTGGCAGCTTATCTGTGAACTGAGACTCACTGAAGGCTATCAGGGAATGTCACAGGGGAGGGGAGACACTGGTATAAGATGGCTAGTGTCCTCTTTCCTCCCAAAATTCTATGTTAAAATCCTTCCACCCAATATTTCAATGTGCTGCTGTGTCCAGAGATATGATTTAAACAAATGACCACAGTCAGAGAGGGTCATACAGTAAACTCTAATCCTATATTACTTTCTCTTTTTAAGATTTTTAATTAAAATTGATTTTTTCATACAGTATATTCTGATTACAATTATCCCTCCCCCATCTCCTCCGTTTTCCTACACTCCCCCATATGCACACCTTTTCTTTCTCGCTCATTAGAAGACAGGTTGCCATCTTAAAAAGTAATATTACTAAGATAAATAATACACAGAAATCCTTTCCTTCTGATCAGCATTTTCATTGGAAGAGGAGAATTGGAGAACACACACACACACACACACACACACACACACAGAGCATGCAGAGACACAGAGAAAATGAGATCATCTACAGCCATGGAGAGAATCCTGGGAAGCAATTAGCCCTGCAGGTACATTGCTCTTGGCTCTGTAGCCTCCAGGACTATGAGAGGATGTTTCTGTGGTTTGTATCTTTGCTTTGTAATTTGTAGCACATCATTATGCAGCCTGGGTAAACTAATATACACACTCAGCTAAGGATGCACTACCTGCAAACATGGTGATAACATCAGTGCTATTCTAAGTAATAAGCTTGGGACTACTTTATTTGGCCCCTGTGGCAATGAGCTTGGACTTGGAAAATCCCTCTTGCACCAGGGGCTGAGTTTTCCTTCCCATTGTCTGTGACTGCCACAGGTGAGCTTGAGGAAGTGAGAGAAGCCTGTGGAGAAGATGGTGCTGAAGGCCCTGTGTACTTGAGATCCACTAACGTAGCTTTAAAACGAGGCTCTCTGTTGTCTGAGAAAAGTAGAGAAATTATGTTCAGTGCTGCTTTATAGAGCTATTTTGTGGATGTGCCATTAGGTCAGGTGGGATTCCTTGGAAGAGAGAATTACAGTAGCAAATTGCAGGCCCAGGGCCCCGTCTGACCCAGATTCTGAATTTTTCAGAGTGATTATAGCTCTGGAGGTGGGGGTTAGGTCTCAGGGCCTCCATCAGGAAGCATTTTTTCTTAGCCATGGGGGATATTGCATTACAGCTAATTACAGGCTGTCTGCTAAGATTTTCTAATTACCTCATTTGCATTAGTCTTGATTTCTCTGGGAACCTGTAAGGGTTTTGGAAGCATCATGAGGACAGGGACGTGTGTCTCCATCTTTGCTTCAGGTAGGGCTTCCCTAGGTACATATATGCCAAAGACCGTGATCAACCAAGAGTGAGCAGCCTTCCATGAGGTACCACAAGGAAATCTGGACTATGGGTGGGTGCAAATCCAGATTTTACTTCTTACCAGCTATGGGATCTAGGCAATGTTGCCTAACCTCTTTACTCCAGGTCCCTCAGTTGCCTGGTGGGTCATTAATGTGATGTGTTTTACAAAGCCCTGGAGTAATGTTTGATGTTTATGAAATATTCATTTCACCTTAGCAAATACTTACATTAATTGTATTGGCTAGTTTTATGTCAACCTGATACAAGCTGCAGTCATCGGAGGAGAGGGAGCCTCAGCTGAGAAAATGCCTTTATAAGATCAGGATATATGAAAGCCTGCAGGGCATTTTCTTAGTGATTGATGTGGGAGAGGACAGTCCACTGTGGGTGACTCCATCCCTAGGCTGGTAGTCCTGCGTGTTCTAAGAAAGCAGGCTGATTAAGCCATAATGAGCAAGCCAGTAAGCAGTATTCCTCCATGGCTGCTGTATTAGCTTCTAACTCCAGAATCTCACCCTGCCTGAGTTTCTGTCCTGACTTCCTTCCATGATGACTATTTATGTGGCAGTATAAGCCAAATAAATTGGTTCATCCCCAAGTTGTTTTTGGTCATGGTGTTTTGTCACAGAAATCTTAAACCTAATGAGGACATTAGGTAAATGTTACTTTGTTTTCAGAGTTCAAGAGCTTCTACACACTCATGATTATTAGGTTTGAGGCTCGAGGTAAAGGAGGGAACAGGGTTCAGTCAAAGTTAAAGACCACAGCTTGTGGAGAAACCTCAACCTCAGCTTTGCTTTTTTGTGGGATGATGCATCTCACAAAGCTGCCTGTTGCAGAGACTATAAAATAGTGCAAAAGCATCCTAGAATGCGGAGGGATGTGTTAGTTTGAATAAGAACGGCTCCTGTAGGCTCATATATTTGAATGCTTAGTCACCAGAGAGTGAAACCATCTGAAAGGATTAGAAGGATTAGGAGGTATGGCTTTGTCGGGGTAGGTATGACCTTGTTAGAGAAAATGTACCATTAGGAGTTGACTCTGAGGTTTCCAAAACCCATGACAGACCAGTTTCTCTGTCTGCTGTCTGTAGATCAGAATGTAAAGCTCTCTACTGCTCCTACATCTACCTGCAGGCCATCATGTCCCCTGACATGGCAGTAATAGACTAAACTTCTAAGGCTATAAGCAAGCCCCAGTCAAATACTTAACTTTGTAAGAGTTCCTTGGTCATGATGGTTCTTCACAGCAATAGAACAGACACTAAGACAATAGGGCAATGTTCCTCTTGGCTATTGTCTACTCAACTTCTTGATGGAGACCTACTCTGCTTAAGGACTTTTGGTCTTCTCTAAATTCTTTGTGGGGATTACAGGAACTAAGAAGCTGAAGAGAACCTAAAATGTTTCCTGGTAACAAAACCATGAGCCAAAAAGAAATCTTTCATTGCTCTCCACTGCCCCAAACACTCCTGAAAGATTGCTGTCCACTATGCGGTACCTTCAATCTATGATGCTCCCCCAAAGGCCCTTGTGTTAAAGGCTTTTTTCTCAGTCTATGGTGCTAAGAAAGTGGAGGAATGGTGGTGTTTTGGGAAGCTGGCTCTTGAGAAAGGAAGTTAAGTCATTTGGAGTGAGCCCTTGAAGGAATTAGAGGAGCCCCTTCAGGGTAGAGGCATCAATGTACTGCTCCCATAATGATCTACGGTCTCCAACTAGGCCCCATCTCATACTTTGCTCATTTCCCTCTCCGTAACTCCATCAGCTAGGAACTATGCCTTCAACATATGAGCCTTTGTGAAGTATTACAGATGCAAACTATAGCAGAGAGCCCTGGGTTCAGATGTGCATGAAAATTCCTTGTTGGCAGTGATTGGTCTTTATGCAGATTGAGTTCATAGGAGAGATGAGGTGAGTGTAGGCTGAAGCCAACTGTAGCTCTTGAGGCTACATCTAGATTTTTTTAATTAATTAATTTTTTTTAGAAAGGTCTTTCTTTTCCATGTATCCCCCTGCTCACCCATCTTTCCCTTTTCCCAGTCCCTGCCTTCAGCCTCCTCACCCTCCCTCCCCACCCCATCCCCTGATCCCCTCCTCCAAAGGGCAGGAAGTCCCTAGGTGGATCAGCTCAACATGGCACATTCACTCCAGGCAGGTCCGATTTTCTCATCCCAATATCAAGGCTGGGTTAGGCACTCCACTGCAGGGAATGGGCTTCAAGATGCCAGCCCATGCACAGAAACACAGTCTGGTCCCACCCATCAAGGTTCCACATACAGCTTATGCTAGTCGACAGCTGTCTACCCTTGGAGGGCCTAGCTCTTTTTTTCTGTGATTCCGCAGTGGCTGCTCTTGATTCAGTAAGCTCTCCAGAGCTCCAGGCATCCATCTCCGTGGGACTCCTCCTCATACTCCCTATCTCCTTACTCATATAGACTCTTCTCCCCAACTCTCCAGCTATAAGGGAAGCTTGGCTCAGTGCTATCAATGGATCTCTGCCTCCACCTCCATTCATTGTTGAGTGTAGGTTCTGTAATGACACTTAGGGTGGTTATTCATTTGATTATAGGGGACATCCTGTTTAGGTACCCCCTCCATTATTGGTTGGGGACCTAACCAGGGACATCCTGTGGGTTCTTGGGGGTTTCCCTAACACCCAGTCTCTTTCCAACCCCACATTGGCTTCCTCTATCAAGATATCAATCTCTTTTTTTCTCCCTCTTTGTTGTTCCTCTCACTCAACCATCTCCTTCTCTCATTATTTGTTCCCACCTCTCCTTGGTTGCTACCTATTATGATCTCAATTTGCTAATGAAATCTTTTCTATTTTCTCTTCCTAGGGGAATCCCTGGATGTCTCACTTAAGTTCCTTCTAATCCCAAGCTGTTCAGGGGTTCTGTTTTGCAGCTTGGGTATTCTTTGCTTTTTGTCTAAAGTCCACTTATGAGTGAGCACATCCAATGTCTATCTTTCTGTGCTTGTGTTACTTCATTCAGGAAGATATTCTCCAAATTCATCCATTTGCCTACAGATTTTAGGATGTCATTCTTTTTTTACTGCTGAGTAGTACTCAATTGTGTAGATGTACCAAATGTGGTAATCCTTCTTCAGTTGAGGAGCATCTAGGTTGTTTCCAGGTTCTTGCTATTACCAATAAAGCTGCTATGAACATAGTTGGAATTAATGCCTTTGGGGGACAAGTGTACATCATTTAGATATATATATCCATTAGTGATATTACTGCGTCCTTAGGGAGACTGATTCCCAGTTTCCTGAGGAACCACCGTACTGCATTCCAGAGTGGCTGTACAAGTTTATACTCCCACCAACAATGGAGGAGTGTTCCCCTTGCTCCACATCCTCTCCAGTATAGGTTATCGTCTGCGTTTTTGATCTTAGCCATTCTGACAGGTATAAGGTAGTATCTCAATGTTATTTTGATTTGCATTTCTCTGATGGCTAAAGATGTTTAGCATTTTTTCAAGTGCCTTTCAGCTACTTGGAGTTCTGTTGAGAATTCCTTTTTAGCTCTGAACTTCATTTTTTAAACTGGGTTATTTAAGTTTAGGGGCTCTAGTTTCTTGAGTTCTCTATATATTTTAGAGATCAGTCCTCTGTCAGATGTATTGTTGGTGAAGATCTTTTCCCATTCTGTAGGGTGTCATTTTATCTTATTGACTGTGTCCTTTGCCATACAGAAGCTTTGCAGTTTCTGGAGGTCCCATTTATTGATTGTTGTTCTTAGTGTCTGTGCTACTGGTGTTATATTTAGGAAGTGGTCACCTGTGCCAATGCATTGGAGGGTGTTTCCCACTTTCTTTTCTATCAAGTTCAGTGTAGCTGGGTTTTATGTTGAGGTCTTTGATCCACTTGGATTTGAGTTTTATGCAGGATGATAGGTTTGGATCTATTTGCATTCTTCTACATACTATCATTCAGTTATGCCAACACCATTTGTTAAAAATGCTATCTTTTTCCATTGAATATTTGTGGCCTCTTTGTCAAAAACTCAGGTGTTCATAGGTGTGTGGGTTAAGGTTGGGGTCTTTGATTCAATTCCATTAATTCACAAGTCTGTTTATATGCCAATACCAGGCTGTTTTATTATTGTAGCTTTATAGTATTGCTTTAAGTCAGGAATAGTGATGTCTCCTGAAGGTCTTTTGTTGAGCAGGATTGTTTTGGCAATCATGGCTTTCCTGTTATTCCATATGAAATTGAGTATTATTTATTCAAGGCCTGTAACAAATTGTGTTGGGATTTTGAAGGGGATTGCATTGAATCTATATATTGCTTTTGGTTAAATTGTCATTTTTACTATGTTGATTCTACCTATCCAGGAGCATGGGAGATCTTTCCATTTTCTGATATCCTCTTTAATTTCTTTCTTCGGTGATTTAAGGTTTTTGTCAAACACATCTGCTACTTCTTTGGTTAGAGTTACGTTGAGATATTTAATGCTATTTGCAGCCATTATAAAGGGTGATGTTTCCCTTACTTCTTTTTTCAGCCTTTTTATGCTTAGTGTATAGAAGGGCTATTGATTTTTTTTTTCTTAGTTAATCATGTACCCTGATACATTGCTGAAGGTGCTTATGAGCCTCAGGAGTTCCCTGGTAGAATTTTTGGGGTCGCTTATGTATACAACCATATTATCTGTAAATAGAGATAGTTTGACTTCTTCTTTTACAATTTGTATCTCCTTAATCTCCTTTTGTTCTCTTATTGCTTTATCTAAAACTTTGAGAGCTATATTGAATAGATAAGTAGAGAGAAGGCATCCTTGTCTAGTTCCTGAGTTTAGTGGGGTTGCTTTAAGTTTTTCTCCATTTCGTTTGATGTTGGCTGTTGGCTTGCTGTATATCATCTTTATTATATTTATATATTTTCCTTGTATTCCTGAACTTTCCAGGACTTTTATTATAAAGGAGTGTTGAATTTTGTCAAAGGCTTTTTTGGCATCTAAGGAGATGATCATGTGGGGTTTTTTTTCCTCTCAGTTTGTTTATATGATAGATGACATTCACAGTTTTTTGTATGTTAAATCATTTCCTGCATTTCTAGGATGAAGCCTATTTGATCATGTTAGATGACTTTCTTATGTGTTATTGGATTCGACTTGCTGGAATTTTACTGAATATTTTTGCATCAATGTTCATGAGAGAAATTAGTCTGTAATTCTCTTTCTTTATTGCAACTTTGAGTGGCTTGGGTATCAGGGTGATTGTGGCCTCATAAAAAGAGTTCAGCAATTTTCTTCAGTTTCTACTATCTGGAACAGTTTGAGAAGTATTGGTATTAGTTCTTCTTTGAATGCCTGGGAGAATTCTGCACTGAAACTATCTGGTCATCTAGGATTTTTTTATTTGGAAGACTTTTAGTAACAGCTTCCTTTGGGGTTATAGGTCTGCTTAGGTCATTTATCTGATCTTGATTTAATTTTGGTAAATGGTACCTGTCCAGAAAGCTGTCCATTTCTTTAGGTTTTCCATTTTAGTGGAGTATAAATTTTCAAAGTATGACCTGATAATTCTCTGGTTTTCCTGGTGTCTGTTGCTATGTCCCCCTTTTCATTTCTGATTTTGTTAATTTGGATACTCTCTCTCTGCCTTTTGGTTAGTCTTCATAAGAGTTTATCTATCTTGTTGACTTTCTCAAAGAACCAACTCTTTGATTCATTGATTTTTTTTTGTATTGTTCTCTTTGTTT
Organism: Sigmodon hispidus; assembly: GCA_004025045.1. NCBI lineage: Eukaryota > Metazoa > Chordata > Mammalia > Rodentia > Cricetidae > Sigmodon > Sigmodon hispidus. The sequence continues at coordinate 59,911 of PVIH01010544.1, forward strand.
CTATTGTATTGATTTCAGCTCTAAGTTTGATTCTAGCTGTCTATTCCTTCTAAGTGAGCTTGCTTCTAATTGTCTAAATCCTTCAGCTGTGCTGTTAGGTCTCTTGTGTGAGATTTCTCTAGGTTTTTCATATAGGCATCTAGTGCTATGGATTTTCCTTTTAACACTACTTTCATTGTGTCCCATAAGTTTGGATATGTTGTGGATTCATTTTCATTAAATTTTAGGAAGTCTTTGATTTTTTTTTCTTAACTTCTTCCTTGAACCAGAGGTGGTCCAATTGAGAGATGTTCAGTTTCCATGAATTTGTAGGCTTTCTGTGATTTTTGTTGTTGAACTCTAACTTTAGACCATGGTGGTCTGATATGATACAGGGATGATTCCCATTTTTTTTGTATCTGTTGATAATTGTCACGCCAAGTATGTGGTCAATTTTAGAGGAAGTTCCATGGGGTGCTGAGAAATATATATAAATATATGTATATATATATATATATTCCTTTGTGTTTGGGTGGTAGCTTCTGTATATATCTATTAAATTCATTTGGGTCATAACATCTGTTAGACCCCTGATTTCTGTATTGAGTCTCTGTCTGGTTGACCTATCCTAGGGTGAAAGTTGAGTATTAAAGTCTCCCGCTATTAGTGTGTGGTGTTTGATGTGGGTTTTAAGCTTTAATAGTGTTTCTTTTACATATGTAAGTCCCCTTGTGTTAGGGGCATAAATATTCAGGATTGAGACTTCATCTTGGTGTATTTTTTTCCGAGATGAATAAGGAATGTTCGTCCTAGTCTCTTTTGATTAATTTTAGTTTGAAGTCTATTTTGTTAGATATTAGGATAACTACACAAGCTTGTTTCTTGGGACCATTTGACTAGAAAATTTTTTCTCAATCCTTTACTCTAAGGCAGTGTCTGTCTTGAAAGTTGAGGTGTTTCTTGTATGCAGCAGAAGAATGGCTTCTGTTTTTATATCCATTGTGTTAGTGTGTGTCTTTTTATAGGTGAATTGAGTTCATTGATATTAAGGGATATTAATGACCACTGATTGTTGTTTCCTATTATTTTTGGTGGTATCATGTATGTATTTCCCTTCTTTGGGTTTTTCTTCTTTGGGATTATTGATTGCTTGTGGTTTTGTAAGTGTATCTGGTTTCCTTAGGTTGGAGTTTTCCCTCTAGTGCTTTCTGTAGGGCTTGATTTGTGGATAGGTATTGTTTAAATCTGGCTTTGTCATGAAATATCTTGTTTACTCTATCTATGGTAATTAACAGTTTTGCTGGGTATAGTAGTCTGGGTTGGCAACCGTGCTTTTTTAGTTTCTGTATAACTTCTGACTAGGACCTTCTTGCTTTCATTGTTTCCATTGAATAGTCTGGTGTTATTTGATGGTTGTGCCTTATAGGTAATTTGGCCTTTTTCCTTTGCAGCTCTTAGTATTTTTTCTTTGTTCTGTAGGTTTAGTGGCTTGACTATTAAGTAGCAAGCAGACTTTATGAAAGATCTAACCTATTTGGTATTCTGTAAGCTTCTTGTATCTTTATAGGTATTTCCTTCTTTAGGTTGGAAAAGTTTTCTTATATGATTTTATTGAAAATATTATCTGTGCCTTTGAGCTGTTATTCTTCTCCTTTTTCTATTCCAATTATTCTCAGGTTTGGTTTTGCATGGTGTCCCAAATTTCCTAGATGGTTTGTGTTATGACTTTTTTGGTTTTCGTGTTTTCTTTGACTGATGTGTCTATTTCCACTATTGTGTCTTCCACTCCAGAGATTCTCTCTTCCATCTCTTGCATTCTGTTGGCTATGCTTGCGTCTGTAGTTCTGGTTCATTTCTTCAGGTTTTCTATTTCCAGGTTTGCCTCAGTTTGTGCCTTCTTCTACTTCAATTTTTAATTCCTGGAATGTTTCTTTCACCTGTTGGTTTTCTTTTTCTTGGTTTTCCTTATTTTCTTTCAGGGATTTGTTAATCTCTTCCTTTTTTTTTTTGTTTGTAATTTCTTTATAGAAATTTTTTAATATCCTCTTTTAAGGCTTCTATAATCTTCATAAAGTTGTTTTTAAGGTTGCTTCCTTCTGTTTTCTCTTCATTGCTTTGCTCAGATCTTGGTGTTGTAGAACCACCAACTTCTGGGTGCTTTGTTTTTCTTTATATTGGCATATGTATTCTTGCACTAGTGTCTGCCCATTCCTTCCTCAGTTCAGTGTTAGTCAGCTCTTAGTTGGCTCCTAGTCAGTTGTGGGTCCTGGGGCTGTGTGTCTCCAGCTGCTGCAGGGGTCCCTCTTAGTTGGCTCTTAGTTGACTCTCAGTCAGTTCTGAACTAGGGTGCTGTGGGATCTCCAGATGTTGGAATGTGATGATGCAGTTTGTGTTTGGGGTGGGTTTGCCAATGGGATATCCCTCCTGCTGTGTGTTGGCTGAGGATTGCTCTTGGGGAGCTCTCCTAGCTTTCTTCGGTTTAGGGTGGAGCTGGGTATGGTAGGGACACACAGAGTTACTATTAATTATGAAAGTTTGGTTGATAGCTTAGGCTTGTTCTAACTAGCTCTTTTAACTTAAATTAACCCATATTTTAAAATCTACATTCTTCTGTTGTGGCTCAGTAACATTTACTTTGTGGTGCCCATGCTGCTTGCTCTGCATCCTGGTATCTCCCCACTTCTTTCCAGCATCCTCTATGCCTGGAAATCCTGCCTAGCTATTGGCTGTTCATCTTTTTATTAAATGAATCAGAGTGACACATCTTCACAGTATACAAAAAGATTATTATACAACAATTTATTTTGTGTGTTGTATGTGGGAGAAGACACTTGTCACAGTGCATGTATGAAGGTTAGGACAGCCTGTAGGAGAAAGTTCTTTCCTTCAATCCTCAGAGGGCTCTGGGGATGGTCTTCAGGTTGTCAACTTGGCATCAGGTATCCTAACTTGCTGAACAATCTTGCTAACGCTGAGTGACTATTTGAGAAGTTTCCTTGTGGAGCAAGAGGCTGCACTTGCCCTCACCCTCAAGCCACAGGAATCATGGCTTAATCATTTTGACAAGAGCATTGAGTGTTAGCATTTATCCCTCATCTCTGCCTGAGTGAGAGAATAAATCACACAGATCAATCTTTTTGTTGTTGTTTATGTAGAAGCGTGGGAGGAAGCATCTCCTTTTTTGATGAGATTTTCATCTTGCACTCCTTTAATCCACAATATTATTCACATCCATGCCCATTCCATAATATATGTTCTTTATTGTTTATTGCAGTGCAGCCTGATATTCCAGCCCATGAGGTTCTGCTTAGGAGCATAGGAGACTAGTTACAAGAATGAACATTGCCATCTTGATTTTACTGGGATTGCCTTCACACTGGTGTTCTTGCTGCCTCTGCCTGTTCTTTCATATTATTTATCTATTATCTTCTTGCTCCGAATTTAGATATTATTATCCATGATAAGACAAATTGCCTATTTGTCTCCTTATCTGATAAATGACTATTCTGTAAATGCTCCTTCATTTGTATAGACTAGTCATTCACAATTATGTGTCTTGTGGTTTATATTGTTATTTTTGTTTGGGTATAAGTCTTAACAAGCTGTAAATTTCTGAGTGACCTTTACATTTGTATCCACCATGAATGCAGTGTTGCTAGGGAAGTTTATGATACTTGATGCTTGATTGACATGATATAATGTGTTAGTGCTGTTAAATTTGATACATTTGGAAGGCTACAGAATCAAGTAGCCTTAGCTCAGACTCATAGCTTCCTATTCAATATAAGGGATTTGGCTATATACTAAAAGAAATTTTAATTATTATGGCATTGAAAATTAATTATATACTTCTGAATATGCTTTTCAGCAGTATGAATGATTATTATGCTTCATGGTATTTTTATATTTAAATGTTTAGTAGTTCATAAACAAAACAGACTATATTTTATCATATTCAAATTCACTTTTAATTGTTCTTTCTGTCAGCTTTACCATTGATAATTCCTCTAATGCAGTGTACAATTTGACTCTAAATCACCCTACACAATGTTCAAATGTTTTAAAAGAAAGAGACCTTGACTTCAGGCTTAAAACAGGCAGGAATCTCCTTGTGATTTCCTTGGTGTATGTCCCACATCTTCTACTAGCTAACATGGAGGATTTCCTATGCTTTCATTTTGGTGTTGTATTATGAATTTCAAATTACTGTTACCTAAACTATCTACCAGTCAATGTTTGTTCTCCTTTTTTCATTCATTAGTTAGTTAAAATGTATACATATTAAGAAAGTTCGCACTTAAAAACATCAGTAGAAATCTCCAAATGTTATTTTTCTGTATGCTATAGTTTAATCTTGTATATTTCCTGTGGATAAAGGCTTGGCTGCTAGCTTGTTGTAGTATTTACTGGATGATGATGGAATCTGCAAGAAGAAGGGTTTAGTGAAAGTTCACCTGAACTATGCTCTTGAAGGCTGTATGGGCCCTTAGCCTCCCCCTACTCATCCTTTGAGGCTATACCATGAGGTGGTAAATCTCTGCCAAAAGAGCTCACCATGATTTATTAGCAGTAAGGACAAGTGACCTCTGACACTGCAAGCACAAATTAGCCTTTTTTCATTTCAAGCTGATTAGCTTCTGCAGTTTTTTATCAGAAGTACAAATTGACTAACACATGAAGGAACTACATCATGATTACACTGCATTAGATTGCTGGCGTTGTCATAACAAATTACCACAGACTGGTTTTCTTATATTTTTGGTTGTGAGCCTAGCCTTTAACGACTGAGCCATCTCTCCAGCCCCAGACTGGTTTTCTTAAACAGCAAAAAATTTCCTACAGTTCTGGAGTCTGGAAGCATGAGGGAGAGCTTGTGCAGGCCTGGTTTCTTCCAAAGCCTCTTCCAATGGCCTGCAGATGAGTGACTTCCTCCTGTATTCTCATGTGCTTTTGACTTGTCTGTCCATGCACAATTTCCCACTTCTAAAAAGGACACTAGTCTTGTCAGATTAAGACCATCCCAAATAATTGTATCTTAATTACCTCCCCAAAGCTCTATTTTAGTCATAAAGTCTTACGTTCCAACAGAATAATTTTGGTGGAACATTGCTCAGTTAAGAATATACATTAAGATCGCTATATTATTAATGCATAATCTATATTTCATTTTAAATGTGTAATTGTGTCAATTTTACTAAATAAGGCAAATTGAGGAAATGTCTTTACTAGGAAAATATAGAATTATTGCTAGTAAATGTCTATCTCCTAAATAATACATAACATTAAAAATTAATTTTTCTTTTCTTTTTTTAAGAGTTATTTATTACGTATATAGTGTCTCTGTAGGCCAGAAGAAGGCACCAGATCTCCCTACAGATGGTTGTGAGCCACCATGTGGTTGCTGGGAATTGAACTCAGGACCTCTGGAAGAGCAGTCAGTGCTCTCAACCACCGATCCATCCTTCCAGCTAAAAATTAATTTTTATTGACTATTATTATATGCTTTAGCCCATGAAATAGCAGAGTTCCTTGTGGTGCTTTCGTACCTGGTAGGTTTTGATGACCTACCTCCCATCCCTTTCTGTACTGTATCTTCCAGCCCCCATCCCTGTCTAACCCTCACCCCCAGCACTTTCATTTTCAAGCTGCATGCATTTTAGTGTCTTGCCTACTGCTTCCTTAAAGCTTCATTTCTTCCTCCCTCGGAGGAGTCCTTTCTAGTTTCTTGCCTCTATATTCCCTCATTCCAATATAAATATGCACATATAAAAATGAGAAGCGTGGTCTGCATGTGAGCAGAATCATGAAGTGGTAGTCTTTCTTGAGCCTCACTTAATATTTTCCAGTTCCATGCATTTTCCTGAAAGTTCATAATTTTTTCCTTTATAGTTGATAGAACTCTGTTATGTATATGCACATTGATTTTATTATTTATCCACTGGCTTATGGAGATCCAAGCTGACACCATTTGCTAGCTGTTGTGAATAGAGCAACAAAAATGGATGAGCAAGTATTTCTATGGTTGAATATTAAGTCTTTGGAATACAGGCTCAGGATTAGAACACTTGGGTCATATGGTACTTTATGTTTAAGTAATTATTTTTTTAATTCTTGTATGCACACATGTGTACACACATTTGTGCACTCATGTCAGAAGGGAGCATCAGGCCATTTGGAGAGAGAGTTGTAAGTGTTGGTGAGCCACTCAACACGGATACTAGGATTTCAAATCCCATCCTCTGATAGAATCAAGACCATGGAACCCTCTCACTTATTGTTGTAAGGTCTCTATTGATTTATGTGACTTACTTGGTTAATTTGTAGGGTGTTTTGTTTTGTTTGTTTATTTTGTCTCTTCATCTCTTGCTTAACTGTTATTTGCTGTGGTTTGTTCCTTTCTGTGACCTTGGGGATAGATCGGGTTTTCTCTTCAGTCTGAAGGATTCTTATAAATATCTTTGGTAGAGCTTCCTTGATGGTCAAGGATTCCTTTAGTCTGTTTTCATGATGGAAAGTTTTGTTTTTTCTTCAGTTATGCCAGAGCACTTGCTGGATTCAGTCAGTAAGTTCCTGATAGTTGTCTTTCAGAACTTAGAATCTCCAAATCCTCCTGCCAATAAAGCTCCAATTGAAGAATCAGCTGTTCGGTTAAAACATATGTAATGTGTTCCTTTTGCTGTGTTCAGTATATTTTTTATTTTTTGAACTTATTGTTTTATGCTACCATGCCTGGTTTCATTTTTATTTTTATTTTATGTGTATGGGTGTTTTGCTTTTACGTATATCCATGCAACATTCACTTGCCTGGTGCCAATGGAGGCCAGGACAGGGAGTCAGATCCCCAGGAACTTGAGTTAAGGACAGTTATAAGCTTCCTTGTGGATACTGGGGTCAAACTCAGACCCTCTGAGTCATAGCCACTGAGCACCTGTTCAGCCCCACCAACCTAATATTTTTTAAATAGTTGTCCAGTTTTCCATTATATGAAGTCTCTGGTCTATTCAGCCATTCCTCTTTTAATAGATACTTCAATCATTCCCTTTTTAACAACACTTACATACAGAATGCTCTAATAAGTAATTTCTGTCATGCCTCACTTTATATTTTTGCATTTGCTTTATTGATGGTACAGAAGGAGGAGTTTTTGGTTAAAGGAGAAGCACAGCTGTAGTCTTGGTAGATGCCAATGAATTTCTTTCTAAAGAACTTATGTCATTTTGTTTCACTACCAACATACACAGTGTGAATTTCTTCACAGCCTCATCAACAGAATCTACCATCAAACTTTGATTTTGTCAATTTGATGGGAGGAAAATGGGATCTCAGTGTATCTTGGATGCTCGCCTTTCCTTTTAAGATTGAAGCTGAGAATTTCCCATGTGATTAAGAAACACTTCTTTGATGCACTGTCAGCCTACGACTTTGATAAGTTAGAGGTTGTTGGCCTTTTCATTTTGACTTCTAGGAATTCCTTAAGTTAAGGAATATGTCACTTTCTTCATTGTTAGGACAAACTGCTCAACAAAGGCAACTGAAGAAAGGGTTTGTTCTGGCTCCTGTTGAGTCCATCAGTGAGGAAGACACTGAGGCAGGCACTGGAGGCAGCTGGTCACACTGCAGCTGTACTCAGGAAGGCACCGTGGCAGGCGCTGGAAGAAGTTCACACTGGATCTGTCGTCAGGAAGCAGAGAGATGAATTCTAGTGCTCAGTTTGCTTTCTCCTTTTTCTCAGTCTAAGACCCCAGCCTAAGCAATGGTGCCACCCACAGATACAGTGGATCTTTCCACCTCAATTAGCCCAATGTAGTTCGTCTTCACTTGGGCACACACAAACATTCTACATGCTACCCACTTGGTTAGATTCTGAATATAAAAGAGAACATACTATTGAGTTTTTGTTCTTTTTTTTTTTTTTTCTGAGATTGAGACCTCACGTAATATTATTCATTCTAAGTCTACCCATTTCCTGCAAATTTTGTGATTACATTTTGTGGGTACAAGTTTTTTGTAAAGGAATTTACCTGTGTGTTTAATATATTTAAAATATATTTTGGGGGGAGTGAGATGGCTCTGTGAGTAGACATCTGTCACCAATCCATGTGATCTGAGTTTGATCCTCAGGATCCACATGGTAAAAGGGCTCCCTTAAGGTATGCACTCCACTCCTCCATATGTATGGGTAGAAACTTCATTGGATAAAAGTTTTCTTTATATGGCTTTTGTACATTTTCTGGCTTTTTCCTCAACTATTAAAGGTAAATAGGAATTTTCTTTCAAAATAGCTGTTAACTCCTTAATAGCTGCATATAGACATTTTGTTTATTTATACTAATTTTATATACTGCCAGTTTACAAAAGTGTTGTTGCTAATGGTATTTTTACCAGTGACTCTTTAACACAAGCAATCAGCTATAACTGGAAATAATTTTATTTCCTTGTTCCTAATTATACCTTCAAATGCTGATCTTAATTGGATTGCCTAGTACTCCTGGTATTTCATTCTTAAGTTTAGTGGAAATACCTATAGTGTTTTGCTATCAAAAGAGATATTAGATTTGGAGCTAACTGAGTGCACATATTTATGTGAAAGAAGAAAGAATGCATTTATTTTTATTCTGTTGAGCATTTTTAAAATTAGTCATGATTATTAGGGTTTTTTTCAGATTTCTTATCATAAGACAAAGAAATGACCATGTTCTCTAAAATACAGATGTAATATTTAATATTAATGGATTTCCCAGTTTTAAGTTTTTCTCAGCATCCTGGAATGAACCCTACCTTATTATATGTTTTGTCTAATATGTTTAGGAGTCTATGTAAAGATTTTTTAAAGCGTGTCTCAGCAAGTGAATTGCATAGTTTTTCTAACTATACAATGGTGTCATGCAATTTCAGGAAGAAAAGGGAAGGGGGTCAGTAAGAAGCAGATCTGTGGCAAGAGGCTGAGGGGCGGCTGAAGTTGATGAGGGAGGTCAGCTGCTTCTTCCCTGTGATTTGCCTTCTGAATCTGTTTGCCCATCAATTCTAGGGCAGCATGTCTTATTTTCACAGCCAGCAAGGTAGAAAAAAATTTCTCAAAGTTCACTGAATTTGGCCATTTATGGGAGCAATAGGGATCTACTCACCTCTCCCAAGGGCACTTGGAGTCAAAAATCCTCAGTTGTATGCACTGTGATTTGCTGTTAGTCCTATAAGATCCAGGGCTCACAGGCATACTCATAAGCCTCAGATCCTAAACATTCCTTTTGGACTGAAACTCTTGTGCCTGCCTCTCAAGACCCTCCCAACAAAACCACAGAGCCAAGTTCCCGATGCAAAAAACAAAGGTTTCTTTATTTAAGCCCAGGCAAGGGCTTCTTCCTGCACTCTCCAAATCAGTGAATGAAGGAGAAAACCCTGAGCCCTGATTACAAAGGGCTTATATAGGAAAAATCCACAAGCAGGGAGCTGTTTGTCTTGGTGTTCTAGGACTGGGTAAGGGGACATAGAGTGAGATAATCTTTTGAAATTATTGGTTAGGTTATAGGCATGAAATTGCCAATGGTTATAGAACACTGACAGGAGTTATGGCAGGATATGGGCTATCCACAGAGACATCTGGCTCTTGTTAAATTTTGCTGCCATGCCTCCTGCTTGACTGTCTCTGGGATTTATGCTTTGAACTCTGCTGACACAGCACATTTTGGGGGCCTGAGTTTAACTTCTGGTCAATGTATGGAGGAGGCCTGTTCTCAGGATGGTGTTGACTTTTCTGAGGCAGGTCTACTCCATTGGGCAGACACTTCCATCTGGAGGGAGCTTTGTAACCACCATGGGTGGACAAGGTATGTTTTCTTCCTAAGGTTGAGAGTGGCTTGTTTTCATCTCTTCTCTCTGCATCCTGCAGAGAGCAGGGTAAGCAGAGCCTCTTGCTGCCCTCTGCCACAATGGGGGGTGGGGGCGGGGCGGGGCAGACAGGAGGTCCTAGTGTTGGGGACGCAGAGGGAAGGCACCTGATAAGAATACAGCCCCTGGTCCCTGGGTCTGTAGGGTTGTTTCCTTTGGTTAGAGGCAGGGACCTGAGGGATAAGACAGGTAGAAGAGGGCTGGAACTCCTGTCACTTCTGACTGGGAGTGGGCTGGGGCAAGTGGGCTGCTGATAGCTGAGACCCAAAGACACTGCTGAGTAAACCAAGTACAAGTCACCAGCCTCGTGGAAAGCATGGCCCCTTTGGGCTTCCTTTCCCTCGGAGAGGTGGCATCTGCAGACCCAGGTTTTCAGGTCTGGTCCTAAGGAACTGTCTGGGGCTCAGAGCTTGCTCAGGGAGAGTCAGAGGCCATGATGTCTGGGTATTGTTTTACATCTAGGCAAGTAGATGTAAAACATCTTCTTTGGGGGTGGTGGATTCTTTTCAAAACAGGGCTTCCCTGTGTAGCCCTGGCTCACTCTGTAGACCAGGCTGGCCTTGAACTCAGAGATCTGCCTGCCTCTAGAGTGCTGGATTAAAGATGTAAACCACCAATGACCACCTAGGCAAGAACTTGTTGCCCCTTCGTCGGCTAGTATGAAATCCCCACTCTCCAGCTAGCTGCATAAAGGCTGACCAGACCTACTTAGTCCTCTGATAGTTAGGAAAGTCAGAGAACACAGGCCTCATTTTGAATCTTTCAAGCTGAAATCGGAGTCAGCACCTGATGGGCCTCTGGGAGTTACAGTTTGCTATAGGGGCCACGGACTGACTCCAAAGCAGACCCAGGGCCTGCTTCCCTGATTTTCAAAAGCATTCCAAATAAGGGCGACTTTGGCCTCAGCTATTTGGCTTCACAGTCTATTCACTGTTACCCTTGACTGTCTCTGACTGGTTGAAATGGACTTGACCACGTTCCTCTTCAGAAAAGGTCTTTTTAAAGGATTATTATTTATTTTTATGTGTGACGACTGTGTAAGTGTATGCTACATGTTTGCAGGAGCCTGCAGAGGCCAGAAGTGGGGATCTGATTCCTTAAAGCTGAGTTTATGTGCAGATGTGAGCCATGTGATACAGGCGCTAACAACCAGCCTCTGGTCCCTGGATGAGTAGCATGTGCTCTTTACTGCTGAGCCATCCCTCCAGCCACAGCAGAGAAGTCTTAAAACTATCTTCACGTGTATTTTTGTATATATGTCTGTGCATATGTGTGGGTGGGTGGGTGTAGGTGTGAGGGTACACTCATGCCGCAGGCTGAGTGTGGGGTCAGAGGACAAGCTGTGGGAGTGAGTCTCTCCTTCCACCACATGTGTTGCATGAATTCTGGTTGTAATGAAAGAGATTCAGAGCCAGATATCAGGGAAAGGCTGAAATAGCAGAGAGGAAACACTACAGTCAATCTTCCAGCTTCCTCAGCCTCACTCCTGGTCGCTTCTAATTGTTGCTGTTTGCCCAAGCCTGCCTTGAATACCCACTTCGCCCAGCTGTATCCCATCCAGGTTAAGATTAAAGGCATGAGCTACCCTATTTGGTAGTCAGCCTTGAACTCATTGAAACAAAGAAGGATCTGTCTTTGGAGTTATGCGATTAAAGGCATAGATCATCACTCCAGGCTTTCCCTATGCTAGGGTCAAAGGTGTGTGCCATTGAAGCCCATCTGTTTGGCCTTGTACTCACAGATCCAGAACTCCTGGAAATCCAGAGCTTCGGAAATCTAAGACTCCCAGAGCTATGAGAGCTACCTCTACCTAGTTTGACTGTGAGTTGATCTCTTGATATTCCAGGTTTTATTAAAAATGTAACCTATCACCACCCACGTGGGTCTCAGTGATCCAACTTAGGTGGTCACTCTTGGTGGTGCCCACTCTTAACTACTCTGAACAATCTCTCTAGAACAAGAAGTCTTTAACTTTATCCTTTTAAAACCAATTTAAGTTTTTGCATTTCTCAAATGGAACTAGTCTAATTTCTTTGGCTTCTACCCACACCATTTTGCAAAAAGCAGACTGTTCATTTTTGTGGGCATTTTCCGTGTAACCCCACTACCTGCCCTCATATTTGTGGTCTATCTGCCTGGGTCACCAAGTTTGGCAATGCTCATCTTGTCTCACTCTCCAGCATCTTACCCTGGACATGTATTTGGTCTTACTGCTGCTTCAGCTGAAAGGCATTTGGATGTTAAAAAGTAGTAGAATGCCTGGTTGTGGTGGCCCATGCCTTTGATCCCAGTACTAAGGAGGAGACAGAGGCAGGCAGATCTCTGAGTTTGAGGCCAGCCTGGTCTACATAGAGAGTTCTACAGCCAGGCATACACAGAGAGACCCTGTCTCAAAAAAAACAAAACAACAACAAAAGAATGTTTGAGATATATTTTTATGTGAGCCTTGAAGATTGGACTTGGCTGGGTATGGAGAAGCTGGTAAAGCAAACACTATCTAAGGGTCTGGAGGACGGGCATAGGCATGCATGAGTCATTGTGGAGATTTGCCCAACCCAGCGAGGAGAAGAAACTGATCTGAGATAGAGAAACCTTTATGCAGAGGAAGAGAGAAGCCGAGACTCTGAGAATGATTAGTGCACTTGGTGAAATGGGCAGGGCATTGCACTTTGGTGAGAATATCTCCCCTGGTGGGAATGCAGATTTTCAGTCCACCATGGGCATGGCCAATAAAGCTGTGTTAAGAGCTTAGGCAACAGGTAAGTGTGTCCCCTCTATCCCCTCTTCCCAACGGCTTTCCAGACACCAAGCTTTGTCAACTGTTTGAGTGCTAGCCAATACATTCTCACTCGCATATCCTGAGAGCCTGATGTTCGGTGGGCCCCAGGAACTTAAGTGACAGAAAAGAGGAAGAGAAAAAGAGGCTGCTAGTCTCTTTTCACTTCTGTAGCTGCTTCCCTGACAAAAGCCACATTAGAGGAGAGAGAGAGTTCATTTTACCTTGCAATGCCATCTCACCACCTCCTCCTGCTGCAGAGCCCAGGTGGCAGAAACTTGAAGCAGTTGTTGACATCATATCCACAGTCAAGAGCAGAGGAAAGCCAATGCATGCATGTCTGATACTCAGATAGCTCTCTGCTCTTACCCAGTCCAGGGTCCAAGATCAAGGAATTGAGCCACCACTTTGGGGTACGGTCTTTTCCAGCACCAAATAAGGCAATCAACATATTCTTCCACAGACATAGCCATAGGGTAACCTGATCTAGACAGTCCCTCATGGAGACTCTCTTCCTTGGTAATTCTAGATTGGGTCAAGTTGACAAGTAAATATACCCCAAACACATAGTCAACATAAGCTACCCCGTGAGTAGCTAAGAGCCTTAGGTAAACATGGCTAATCCCTTCCTGGTCACCCCTGGGGCTCACTCTCCTATACTTCAGCTCTCATGGAGTCAACAGCTTGAAGGAAAACTCACTTTCCTACTCTCTGCTGATTCTATTGAATTAGAAAAGCTGACCTTCAGTGACCTGGATAATAACCAAAGGAATAAGAATTGAAGAGAGACTTGGCCTTGTCTCGCCCATGGATTGTCCCTAGCCACTAGAGTCTAAATCTGGTGATGGTTCCACAAGTGCCCACATCCTAGTTTCTCTGGCAGCTGCACATTCTTCAGCAGGGGCCTGACTCATCAGAAGTAGTTCCTCTTAATGCTTTAGATAAAAGTTGGTGTTTCAAAAAGTGCATCAAGATACTGTAAAAACAACAGATTGACTACGAGTCACCTAAGACTCTACACCTCTAACCACACGTTTTGTTTACTTTTCACCGTGTTTCCTTCACGGCCTTTCTTGTGGCTCGCTCTGTACAGCTTATGTGCTTACTGTTTTGACGCTTCTCTTACCTAAGTCATTTTTTCCGAGACCCTCTTCTCACAGGCTTAGTTTCCCCTCACACCTGCAGTGGTCTAGTTTTCAATCAGAGAGGCCACATCTGCTGCTTGGAGGCCCTCTGGTCAGAAGCATGCATGGCTGGCTACTCCTGATCTGGGTCCAGGGGCTGACACTGGCTGCCTTCCTCACTTCAGGTAAGGCCTAAGAACCTTGTGGCGTGGGGAAGAGGGTTTAGCACAGTGATCCGGAGCTCAGGTAGAGAGGGCTCCGAGTACATGCCACATGCATGTATGTCAGGTGGTTCTGGGGCCCTATATGACCATGTGGGGAGAGGCAATTCTTGGGAAGGGGATGCAGGTGTGTTTGGGATTGCAGGAGATGAACTCTGTAGATCCTCTGGGTTGGGGGACTCTGACTGGTCAGCTGTACAAGTAAGGAGGCTGAGGAGTGACTGAGATGGAAGCCAAGAAGCCTCTTGGGATACCACTTCTCTCCCACTTCATCGTCCTTTATCTTCCTGAGAAACTTGTAGAAAAATATTCCTGTTAGTTCTGTCGATCAGAAATACCTGCTTCCCAGACTTTCAGAGTCTCCCACTACTATCACTGACTAAATTGTGTTGTGTTTCTATTGTATTAGAAACTGTAGATAAACATTTATAAGGAAAGGAACAAAATATTTCAAGACTGTACTGTAAAGTAGTTTAAAGGCTGAACTTAGAACAGGTAGAGAGAAGCTGGGGTTAGGATGGTGTGGGTGAAGATGATGCTTTCATCTGGGAGAAGTCTTGTCCAGTCCTGGCCTATCCTGGCCTACCTTAGCCTGCCCTGACCTTCCCTGACCTGCCCTGACCCGCCCTGGCCCGCCCTGGCCTGCCCTGGCCTACCCTGGCCTACCCTGGCCTACCCTGGCCTGCCCTGGCCTGCCCTGGCCTGCCCTG
>PVIH01010545.1:0-45387 GCA_004025045.1 Sigmodon hispidus
ATCATCAAAAAGGAATTTTTGGTGTTGCTTCCTTCTGTTTCCTCTTCATTGCTCAGTTCAGGTCTTGTATTTGTAAGATCGCCACTCTCTTCTGGAGTTACCATGTTGTCCTTTGTATTATTATGTAATTTTTTGCACTGACGTTTGCCCATGGCTTCAGTGGTTCACGATTAGATGGCTCCTGGTCAGTTGTGGCACTTGGGTTTGTGTGCCTCCTGTCACCTCTCTGGTCAGGGTCTGAGTCTGTCCTTCAGAGACCCCTGCAGATGTTGGCTCACTCAGTTTGAGGTGGCGGTGGGTAGCCGTGCAACTTCCCTCAGCAGGAGCTGCGGGTATGATGACCTGCAGAGTTTATACGCCCCTGCTCCAGAGTGAGCTGGGACTCTGTAGACAGCACTTGGTTCCGGGAGAGGAACCCGAAGCTATGGGAGCTCAACTCTCCCTCCTAGGCTTGGATATAGGCGCTTGGGTGGTGACCCTGCCTCACCTCTGGGCGGGGTCTGAGTCTGTCCTTCAGAGACCCCTGCAGATGTTGGCTCACTCAGTTCGAGGTGGCGATGGGTAGCCGTGCAACTTCCTTCAGCAGGAGCTGTGGGTATAGTGACCTGCAGATTTTATCTGCCCCTGCTCCAGAGTCAAGATTACCTTTTAAGATAAGTAGTACAGTGACTGGTCATTTCTTTGTAACTGCAAAATGCAGCCTGAAAGTAAAACAGTATTATCCTTACTTATCCTGTTAACCTATATTAAGTTGTTTTGGGTATGAGTGTATGTAGGTTCTTGGGATAATTTGTTTTTCATCTGTAATACTTAACATGCTTAATCATGTAAGGGATATGGAAAATATGCTGTTTTTTACTTGTATTCATTGTAATTATTCACTTGAAAAATAGAATGTAATCATACTGTAATATTTTATAATACCTGAGAGATTTTTACTGGGGTGTATAAACTGTAAGAGAAAAAACAAAGAATTTGAAGGAATGAGAAGGAAAACATCAACAATAAAGATAGAATAAGAAGGGGAACATCTAGAATGAGAGAATCAGGAAGACTAAAGATAAAGGAGAAGAAAACCATCAAGAGAGACAGAAGGGACACTCCATGATAGAGATTTAAAAGGAGAATATAGAACACAGAATGAAGAATACAGAAGAAAGATAAAGACATAAACCACCAAGAGAGTGTGAGTGTCATATCCCTTTACCCCTTCAGATTAAAAACGTCTAGTACGCTGATCAGGTAGATTCCTTTCAAGCCAGGCAGAGCAAAACCCATCCCTAGTTCTGTGGTGCTTGTGTGGTAAAGCCTGCTGAGATCCTCGAGTAGAACAGAAGCCCTGAGAGGAGTCCCAGTATCCAGATCCCTCCCCCACTAAGCACAAGGCACAGAGACCCACAGCTGTATGAACACGACGTTGTGATTCCTTAGGTGACTCCAACATACCCAAACCTAAACCCAGCTCAGAAACTCACTAGGTTGGTTGACTGCTCAACAGAAGAAGACTGTGCATTCATTTCAGGTACCACTGACTCTTGTAAAATATTATTTTGACTATGTAAAAATGTATTAGATTTGTTTATGCTCTGGAATACTACTTTAACTATGTGAAGGTGTATTACATTTGTTTCTGCTGCATTTGTTTAGTTATGGAAAGATGTGTTGCTGTTTCACGTTGCTTGCCTAAGGTATCTGATTGGTGTAATAAAAAGCTGAATGGCCAATGCTAGGCAGAAGAGGAGAAGGAAGAGAAGAAAATGAGGAAGGAAGGAAGAAAGGGGCAGAGGTGGGGCCAGAAACCAGGCAGCTGCCAGCCAGATCCTGGAGAAAAGAGGAAAGTAAGAGACACAAAAATGTAAAAAGCCCAGAGGCAAAAGGTAGACGAAGAAAAACAGGTTGATCTAAGCTAAAAGAACTAACCACAAATGAACCTAAGTGGGCCGAGCATTCATAACAAATAAGTCTGTGTGTCATGATTTGGGAACTGGTTGGTGGCCCCAAAGAAAAAGGCTGATACAACTGACCTCAGTTTTCATTCTTTCTCAACATACAGCACCCAAAACTCAACAGAAAATTATGACACATACACACCAAATAAACCAGTAATCCCTCACCCAAGTAGCTGCCAACTGTGGATGGAGTTGAGGTTCCCTGACCATAAACAAGGAATTTAGACCATTGTTAAGAGATAAAGGAACTAACAGAAATATAATTAAAGCTTAGCCAGACACTGGAGCTGTTAGACAAGGATTCACACCTTGGAGTTCCCACACTTTCTGGAATCTTTATGATTTTATTGTTTAGATTTTCTTGCAGCTTCTCTGAGCTCTAAAAGATGATCTCCAGTTCCTATGGCCTTTAGAGATGGCACTACAGATTATAGCAATGCAATGTTTTCATTCTTTTTGCTTAAAAGTGTAGTTTTCTCACAAGGTTTCATATAGCCCAAGTGGTCTCAGTCTAACTCAGTAGCTTACTGGCTTTAGACCCCTAATCTTCCTGCATTTGCCTCCCAGATGCTAGGATTACAGGCTTGTACCACCATGTCCACTTAGAGTTGGATTAGTCTAAAACACCTAATCAGTTCTAGATTGTGACATCTTTTCATTGCCTAAACTTAGGTCCCATAAAGCTGAGAAGAGAGAAAAGCTGTTGTTTTAGATTCTCATTGAGCTTCTCAAGTGAGCTCAATGGGTCCTTAAAGTCACAGAATGGTTGGCAGGGACGGTGCCAGTGGATAAGCTGGCAGTGGATAAGTTGTTCCTTAGGTGGGGGAAATGGGTAACTTTGTATTTCTGATGTGGTCTTGCTAGTTCAATGGATTTCTATTCTGTCATGGATGTTTTAAGGATGACTAATTTTGTTGTTGTCATTCCTATAGAAAAAATTATGCTGTGTACATTTTACAAACAGAGGCTTTTCAGAGTTCAATAGTGTTTGATTGTAAATTTGTCAATTGAGAGATGCTATTATACTAAGGTAGAAAACAGCAAGATAGATTTTAGCTAAAATTTAATGTGGGTTTTCTGGTCTTAGTGTGTGGTTTCATCGCTTCATTAATAGTAATTTTCTTTCCTTAATTAAAAAAATATATCTTTGAATGTTGTTTCAGGCTGGCAGATCTTTGGGTAAAACCCCAATTGCTGTCAAGGAAAACATCATTTTCCAATGAATGTGCTGCGACCGCACAGTTACGCTTTCATGTAAGTTGTGTACAAAACTGTACTGTAATGTTGAGAAAGGAAAGTTTTGGGCAGTCTGGTGCCTCTGGATTCTCACTGTAGACACATAAACATTGACATTTAGTGACTAATGAGCAGGAAAAACAGCTGCTCACACCCAGGGTTCAACTTGAGCATGTTCACACATTCACCTGGTAGAATGGCTGGCTCTCAGCCCCCTGTGAGCTGAACTGTGACTTTCCAGAGCTGGCAGCGGGAGGAGGTGGGAGCCCACATCCCTGATCTCTACTTGCTCATGTGTGCCTGACCACCCACAGACTCTTGACATTTAGCTAGATGTTCATGTCACAGAAGTAGATGACCCTTAAGCAGGGGTCACCATGGAAAACTTCAGGGGTCAGTGAGACTGGCTGAATATTATTCACCATGGGGGGATTTTTTAATAAGGGTGTGAATACCAGATTCCATTTACCAAAAAGCAAGGAGGAAGAAGGGAAGAGAGGTGCTGAACAGACAGATTTGCTTTAGTATTTTACATTTCTTAAGGATAAAAACTCTTGAAGGGGCCAGAGAGGTGGCTCATTGGTTAATGGCATCAGCTACTCTTTCAGAGAACTTGGGATCTGTCTCCAGTATCTATATAGTAGCTCACAACCATCTGTAACTCCATCTGACACCCTCTTCTGCCTTCTATGGGCAATGGAAGCACATGACATACATACAGAATGCAAGCAAATATTCATACACACAAAATAAAAAAAATAGTCTTTTAAAAAAGGATTTGAATTTTAGAAAATGCAGAGATACATAGTAGAGTTTATATTTCTATGTATAACACAGGGGAAAACACTATATTAAAATTTATGCTAAGAAATTTAAAACAAAGGTGATTTGGGATCTATTAACAAATAGTTTTTGTGTTATATTTATTTAATTTATTTTTCCAGTGCTGGGGTTGCACCTGAGCCTGACCTATCATAGGCAGGCATCTTTACTGAGTTCTGAAGCTGGAAATTTTCTAGTGGTAACATATACAAACATAGTACAGCTTATAGAAAACCATGGAGCTAATTTGCTTTGGCTCAGACCTTCTTTTTCTTCAGGCCACTGAGTACAAAGTAAGTAAAATTATGTTTATAAAAGATACTGATTTTTAAAGTTCTATTTTAAGAATTATCTAATTACATAGCAAAAATATCTAACCCATTTTAGACAGTCTTCTTATACATATGCTAAGCATGAACGTAATGACTTAAAAATTCTTGTTTTTAAATTTACCTCTTATAACTATTTATTTTACCCTATTTTCTGGGTAAGAGAAGTAAAATAGGCTAGGCACCTTTATTAACTAATACATAACTGGGATGTCTCAAGAGTCCTTAAGCCCAAGTGAGTTAAATCCTGTCACATCACATGGACCATTGGAACACTGAACAGCAAATGCTGACCATACTCACATCAGTTTCATTATAGCCAGGGTTCTCATGTTAGTTTAGTTACATTTGGATTAGGAGCCACAGATGCCTTGAGAGGATAGGAAGTTCTTCCTTGTAAATTCTCAGATGACTCAGTCAGCTTTCCATTACTATAACAAATACTTGAGGCAATCTCCTTACAGAGACAGAAGGTTGACTTTGGCTTACAGTTTTTTGGAATCCCATCTATGAAGGCTGTCTTCATGACTCATGATAGATGGACAAACCTGTGATAAGGTTTGTCATGGTGTGGTGTGTGGTAGAACAAACACTTCATGGCCAAGAAGTACCATTATCTCCTCAAAAAGTCTTGCCTTTCCCAAACCTAGGCCACCACTAAAATCTGTACCTTAAAATATTTATGATCCAAACAGTAGCATTTAGCTTCATGCTTCAAAGAAAGACTATAGTTTCAACGAGAGCTAAAGAGTAAAGATAGTCACAGGAAGCACTGTACAGATCTATACTTATGATGGAAGAGTCCAGACATGGGTCTACAGTGTTGGCTCTTTAATCCTTACAGAACTCAGAAATAATGATAACACAGTTATAATCACTGTCTTATATGCCAACTTTCACACAGCAGTTCCATCACTTCCGTAGTGCCAACCAGGAGTGCTTCCTACCATCCTGTTTCTGCATCTTCACATACCGAGTAGCTAACTCCATCCTGTTCAGGAAGGGAGTGGCTGACAGATGCTTTACAGCTGGAAGTGGTGGACTCACACATCTCTTCTCTTTCAGCATTGATCAAAACCACAGGATTTTAAGGTCTGAGTCTCATCTGGCTTAACAATTTAAGAACTGCCTTCCTTGTCTCTATTCAGTTCCAAGTTTAAATGTGCCTTGGCATGAGAAGCATATCCCAGTGACCCTCTCCAAACTGAACCTCTCTTAGATTCTGCATTAAAACAAAAACTGTTTTTTGTTTGTCTTTGTTCTTTGATCATAATTATACACTCAGGAACCACTTTTTTCCTTTCTATAGATTATATCTTTTGTCGTTATTTGTTTGACATTAGTATATTGTTTATTTCAAATCAAACAGTATTCTCTTTTCCTTCTTTCCTTCCTCTCTCCTTCCTTTCTCTCTCCCTCTTTTTTCCCTCCCTCCCTCCCTCCCTCCCTCCCTCTTTTTTCCCTCCCTCCCTCCCTCCCTTCCTCTTGTTGATTTTATTGAGACAGGGTATTACATAGCTTATGTTTCTTTTGAACTCACTATATGGCCAAGCATGACCTTGAACTTTTGATCCCCCTGCCTCTACCTCCTGAGTGCTGAGATTACAGATATGTGACATCATGCCTGATTTTATGCAGTGCTGGGAATTGAATCCAGGACCTTGTGCATTTTAGTTAATCATCTTCACAACTGAGCTATGTCCCTGGACCCACTGAACACTAGGCTTAGTTTTAAGTCCCTTTGCTTTTTGTGTTCTTTCTCTGGATGGCAGTTCCCTGATCTCTGTATCTCATGGCTTAGGCTCTTCTAATTAGCAGGACACACACACCCATTCTGATTTAACAGGTGTATTATCTTGGATTTTAAAAAAAAAGATGTGGGTGAGCTACATAGGAATGGCCTATGTGGGGGCTCTGCTCTTTATTTTCTTTTTTTAAATTATTTATTTATTATATATACAGTGTACAGAAGAGGGCACCAGATGTCATCATAGATGGTTGTGAGCCACCATGTGGTTGTTGGGAATTGAACTCAGGACCTTTAGAAGAACAGCCAGCACTCTTAACCTCTGAGCCATCTCTCCAGCCCAGGGCTCTGCTCTTTCAATTTTAGATTTTTTTTTTCTCCTAGAGTTTTGAGACATAAGAAGGCACAGCAAGAGGTCCTGAATAAACTCCAGTTAAGCTCTTAGAGCAGCAGCTGGGGATGAAGGTGATTTGCATCTTGTATCCTTCAGGAAGGAGCAAGCCACCCAGCCCAGACTTCCCAAAGACCTGCAGGTTCTAAAATGCCAGAAAAGATAAATTGTGGCAAAAAGGTAAGGAGTGAGACCATGAAATGGGGACATCCAGGACCCAGGTTGGTGCAACCCCATCTCCCAACGTGTCTTCTAGTTTGTTTTGTGGTTGAGTCCATAAAAAAGGCATTTTGTCAATTTTCTTTGAGAACCCACTGTTGCAGGAGCAGAGCATATTCTTGGGTAGATAAGAAGCTGTCTGAGGGGGCAGCCTGGTAGGAAGCCATGGGAAATCCAGAAGCTCATCAATATGGACACTGGGATGACTTTGTAGGATACATAGGGCCAGTTTAAAAGCTTAAATGTCTGTAACCTGAATTCACCCTGCTGAGTTCTTATTTAGCCTCTACAAGTAATATCTGTTTGCCTTCAGTATGAGGAGATAAATCACAACATTGTTTAAAATTGTTAAGTGTGCGAACACCAGGCAGGCACAGACCTGAAGCCTGGCTTTGAAGTTTGCTAAAGGCAACATTATGAAATCCAGTCCAGCTTGGAGAAAATCATGGGCAGATTCTGGTTTGGTTTAAAACCATCTTTTCATCTTTCAGGTCACAGAGTGCAAGAAGGTAAAAAAAAAAAAAAAAAAAAAAATTCTGTAAATATTTTTATATTTTGAAGCACAGTTTTATTTTTCCTTCTTGCAAAGTTATTTGATTTTGTCCAAAGGATCTGGTGTGTTCTAGAAAAGAGACTGATTGCCTGCCACTAGAAAACGATGCCTTTGGGATTTGAAATCTACAGACACAACTGAACCAAGCTAGTGAGAATTCATGAACTTGGGACCCTTTAGGCCCCCTGCATGAGGGAGACAGTGTGAGTTTGCACTGTTGGAGGAGCTGGAAGATCCGTACGTATCCTTGGTATATGAGACAGCTTTATGGAGCTCATTACCTATGGTAGGAGGCCTTGCTCAACCTGAATGGGGGATGGGACTTGGTCCTGCTCAGTTGAATGTATCAGGCTGTGCTAACTCCCCATGGGGTCTTTACCCTTTAGGCAGGAGGGATGAGAGGTGGGGGAGCAGAGGCTGGGGGATCAAGAGAGATGAGAGGGGAATCTTCAGTTGGTATGTAAAATGAATAAAAAAATTCTTAAATTAAGAAATCAAATCAAATCAAAACAAAAATAACCATGTACCCCTGAGCTTCAACACCAAGAGACTTTTTAAGGCACTGGGCCTCTCTTGGTGGCTGGCCAAAAAGAAGGGACATTATACTTTTAGTTGGCTTAATTTGCATGTGGTCTGTAACTTTCTCTTGTGGATTATTTCAATATACTTAATAGCCATTTACATTTTCCCTTTTATGAAAAAAAAGAAAATGATTTCTTTTTTCTTTTCATATGCCTTTTCTTGTATTTAAAACAAATTACTAGTATATCTTAATTATACCTAATGATGACACTTATACACACAATGTATTTCAGTCATATACATTTGCCTCCCCTTACCTTCTCATGCCCCTTCCCCAATTAGTCTCCTTGTTCACCTTCCTTGTGGTGTGTGTGTGTGTGTGTGTGTGTGTGTGTGTGTGTGTGTGTGTACACGTACTTGTGTGTGTATCAGTGAGTTTCATTAAGGTTGATTACAGGAACACAGGTACCTGGCAAATGGCCACACCATTGGTGGAAAAATCTGCCCCTCCCCACCCCATTCCTCAGGAAGGGGGTGGTGCTCCAGGAGTCATCCCTCCTTCTTCCCTGATGAGGTACTGATAGGCTCAGTCTTCTACAAGTCTTTCTCAGGAAATCACAGCTGCTGTGACTGAAGAATGATTTTTAAACAGAATTCAAACATGTGACTGTGATTTCCAAGAATGTCCTATCAGAATCCAAAACTTGGGCAGAGCAGGCTTTTGTTCTCTGTATACCATTGGAATGGTGCTTATCTTTTTGTTTTTTTCCTATCATTGAAAGTCTAGTCAACTTGCTTTCCATGGCCGTTTAAAAATATCCCTTCACAAAAAGTTCTTCAGAGCTTCTTACTCATATCAGCTAAGAGGATAATCAGGCATGGAAAGCTGAGTCCCAGAGCAAGCTGGCTTTGTGCCTACCATGATTTGTCTGACTTTCAGCTTCTGTACTTGTAAGGGCTGGAGATGCAGCTCAGTCAACAGAGTGTTTTTCTAGCAAACACAAAGCCTGGGGTTTGATTCCTAGCATCCCATAGAACTAAGCATGGTATCATACACCTATAATCACATTACTTGTGAGGCAAAGGCTGTATGGTCAGAAAGAAGTTCAAGGTCATCCCCACCTACATAGAAAATTTGAGGCCAGTCTGGACTACATGATACCTTTTCTCCAATGACAAAAATCGGTTTTCACACTCTGATTATGAACAGTAGCACCTGTTTTGCCTATTCCCCATAGATGCTGCTAGAATGAATCAAATAATGTATGTGTTAGCACTTAAAATGTACTAAATGAACAAAGTCTTCAGGGCTGAGTGATTGACCACCAGAAAGGCATGCACGAGTTTGTTGACTTACTAAGTCAGCATTGATATCCATGTGCAAACTGCAAACAGAAATTCAACATCATACATCCAGGGCTGCTAGGTCCCAAAGTAAAGGGACCACAGAGTTTCTAGGTCTCTTCTCACAGAGGCATGCCTCCTGGATGTCTCTTAGGTTGCCAAGCTGTCAATGACTGGCCATCATGGTAGGTACATGATAAGTTTTGTTAAATGAATGCTTGGGAAGCTAGAGAAAGGAAGAGTAGTGGACTGGGATTTATCAGTGACTCTAAGAGGCATTGTACAAGAGGTTGATTGACACTCTTTGAGAAGAACATTCTACCATGAATCTTGCAAACCAATCATAATCAGACTCAAGTATATGCTTTTACTGGTACATCATGCAAAATATTATTCTCCCCCCCTCTCTTTCTCACACACACACACACACACACACACACACACACACACACACACACACACACACACACATATGCACACATACACACACGAAGAGTTACAATAACAGCAAAGCCTAAAAGTCTATCTGGGCATAAAGCAACCTCTAGCAAAAACAAAAACAAAACAAAACAAAACAAAACAAAACCCACAACCCATCAGGCAGAACTCCATTCCTCTGAATATTCAACTGGGAAATAATGATTTTACCCCCCATGTGTTTCTGTTAGCTTTTCATTCCCCTGTGTGTTTGGAAGAGATGAGTTCAAACTGTCGTTAGGCTTTTACTAGATTATATAGTTTGAAATTTATTAGCCTAGGTATTTCTACAATATGTATTTACCTGCACAATGGAGAAGAATCTCCCCTTTCTGAGCTCTACTTTTTGGTACACTGTAGTGTTTAGGATCCAACTCATTGTTAAGAGTAAATTACAGGACTTTAGAATTTTCTTTCAAATAATTTTATAACACAAAACCCATGATTTTTTTCTGAAGTTTTCCAAGATTTCCCCTAAAGAGTCAAAACTCTCGCCCTAAATGTTTGAAAACAGCCATGCATGTGCATATTGTTTTCTTATTTTATGTGTTGCCAGAAGGAGCGACCATTATCCTTGGATGGAAGAGGAGACAAGACTGTGTGCTGCTGTACCCAAAGGATCAGAGGGTTTCTAGGCAAACATCATAAAAGCGTCCTGTTTAACTAAGTGCACAAGAAGCACATTTCTTGAACAGTATTTTTTCAAAGCTTAACCTCATGCTTTAACAACCCCAGATGACTCAGGTTGCTGGCTTTCATGTTTCCTGGTTTGCCTTCAATGCCTGAATTCAGAAAAGGGAGAGATGGAAAAACCCCCTTGGGTCACCCAGTTCATTTCTCTAAAGGAATTAACGGATGCATCTCATAGTACATAGATCCCTCCTGTATAGGGCAGCATACTAGAGGGACAGGAAGCGCCACTTTTTTTTTTTTACTTTTTAAAATTGACATTTCCATCTTTATTAAAATACAATTGACAAAAGTAATATATAGTTGTGTTATATAACTTTATGTAGGATATACATATACATTTAAAAATAACTTCAAAATCGTTCCGTAATGTACTTTAAAGTATATGTGTCAAACAAGGTTTTTTCATTCCATCTCTTCATGTCATTGTTATGTATCTCTTACCTGTCTCAAGCTATTTTTAACTCTTACACTTCACTCTCCTTTTTATTTTTGCAAGTTCTTATCCTTGCAATTATTACTATATTTCAAGGTCATTATATTATTGTAGTAATAAAATTCCACAAATGTGAGTAAAATGGCAAAATGTACTCTTATGACTGAAAGTCATATCTGAAATAGATATTGAGAGGCTAAATAGCACAATCTCTGCAGGGCTCCATTTTCATAGGGGATCTACTGCTTTGGAATAATCTTTGTACATTGTAAATATCTATTACTCTCATTGGTTAATAAAGAGCTGACTGGCCTATAGCTGGGCAGAAAAAGATTGGGCAGGAATGCCAGGCTAGGAAGAAAGAAGGTAAAATCTAAAAAGATGCCAAGAGATGAAGTGTGAGAAGGATAGGAAGTATGTACATACAGTAAATGAGTTTCAGGGTAGCATATAAATAAATAGATATGGGTTAATTTAAGTTCTATCAGCTAGCTAAAAAAATGAGCCTAAGCTATTAGCCGAGCATTTATAGTTAATATTAAGTGGTTATTTGGGGGATCAGCTGGTAAGACAGAACTGATTGGTCCTCTAGATGAAAAAGTATGCCTACAATCTACTACAGTATGATACCAGCAGGATTCCATTTCCTTAGAGGATCTAAGAAAATTCCAATTTCTTTAATTTCCCATGTTCTTGAGCTGACCAACATTCTTCAGTTGAAGGCTAGGAGTAAGCCGCTGGATCATTCCAGTTTCTACTGCCTGTTTACATATCCTCCTGATAAATTATAGTGTTTGTTACAAATAACTTTTGTCATATTCATTGTGTGATGATGTCATTATTTTGCCTCACACAGTATTCTGGCTTATTTTCAAGCCAGAAATACTGGGGTCAATTTAAACCCTATGATAAATGTGAAGAATATCAAGAAAGGTCTCTTGTGTGAGTACCTGACTCATCTGTCTTGTCTCGCTGGTACTCAGAATATACACAGTCACACACTGAGCAGGTAAGCTTGGACAGGTCATGGCCTTTAAACATGGAGGAGGCTGGAAAAAATGGAGACAAGAAGACGTAATCATGAGGCTGGAGAAATGGTTCAGTGGTTAAGCGCATGCACTGGCTGCTCATCCAAAAGTCCTGAGTTCAATTCCCAACAATGACATGGTGGCTCACAACCATCTGTAATGAGACCTGGTGCCCTCTTCTGGCCTGCAGGCAGAACACTATATACATAATAAATAATCTTTCTTTTTTTTTTTAAGCAGTCACAAGACTGAAAAATATAGCTGTAGGACCTTTATGCCCTTGCAGTGGGATATGGGCACAAATGCAGCTGAGGCAGGGTGGCTCTCTTTAAGGGAAGTTGGAGGAGAAAGACCAAGGCAGCTAAAAGCGATCAACTACTTGCCTGTAAATGGATGAGGATGCCAGCTGTGGAGCAGGTATCTGGACCACATTCCACACCATCTACTACAGCAGTGGTCCTCAAACTTCCTAAGCCTGTAACTTTAATACAGTGTGTGACCCCCACATAAAATTATTTTGTTGCTACTTTGTAACTGTAATTTTGCTACTGTTATGAACAACAATGTATACATGTGCTTTCTGATGGTCTTAGGAGACCCCTGAGAGAGGAATCTCGACTCACAGGTTGAGAACATCTACATTATAGTTTATCCTCACACTTGCTTCATAGACGATATTCAAGAAATAGCTTCTCCAGGGCTCTGGTTAGTCTCTTTCCTGGGGGAAAAATGATCATGGAGAAATTCAGTTTACCTCTGGACACTGTGCTCATTTGATGGAAATATATTTTCCACTTTTTGTCTAATGGAAGTCTCTTTTCTACGTGTACAACACTTCCTTTGGTATCAGCATTTGTTGGTGGTGGTTCACACCTATGAGAAAGCCATAGTTTATGAAGGTCAGGGGAAACAATACAGCACTGTCACTGCAGCTGGCTGCAAGGCCACCACTAATGCTTGTTCTCTTCCTCCCTCTTAGGAACTTCTGTCTTAGGCTTCCCCAAGTCTTCACACATCTGGTGGCACTGGTGTCTAACTCAGCTAGGGAGATGGAACCCCATTGTTGAGTGTGGTGAACTTTGGCCACCTCATTTTTCTTTGAGTTTGTTTTATTATCTGTCTACTATCACTGCTTGTATGTATGGGCTTCTAAGAGGCCTGGAGATCAGCCCAGCCTCAGCCAATACAAACTGATGATAACTAGTGCCTTAAGGTCTGGCTGGGGCCTTGAAGAGGCCAGAATCCAGATACAACATTCCTAAACCAGAGAGACCATTGTCAAAATCCACAGGTATCAGCAAGTCAAAACTCTTTTCCCTGGATGGAGGAGGGTCTGGGAACAAAAGTATTTAAGGTCTGCCTCCCATAATAAAATTAAACTTGCTTGATTCAACCTATTCCTGGAAACTGAGACATTGTTTCTGCACCATCTTGGCCCCACTCCCAAGGGGAAAAGCAGGACCCTGAGCACAGAGGCAACCCCGACTCCTGACCTCAAACCAGGCCCCCCAACAACCACTTATCTGAGAAGTAAAAAGAAATGCTCCAATGCAGTGCCAGGACATCAAGTGCCTCTCCAGGAGCCCAGCTTCTCCTGAAGAACAGGGTTAAATTACCCTGTTTGGAAGATGCTTTGCCTGGTCTTCTAGTCTGGGGGACTGGAAGTTCCAGAGTGTTTTGGAGCTATGTGGAACCCTTTCTATGTTCTTTAACGATGGTTTCCACTCCAAACACACCAGGCTCTTCAGACCCACTGATTAGAACCACAGAGTTGAAGATATAAATTCGTCGAAGGGAATAAACCTAGTCTCTTTTGCTTTTGCACCTTAATTGCTGGTTTCTGTGTTCTATTCATTGAAAACACTGTTACAAATGTTTGCTCTTTGATGTTCTAACACATTCTACTATAGGTACTTAGAATGCTGGAGTCACGGACTGGGTCCCCAGACAGGACCAACGTGCTTTTTACTCCAAGTGACACCGATGGGTAGGTACTTAGTTTCTGGTGACAGGACATGAAAGAAGCAGATCTAACAGCAATAGATGACGATGGTTGCGGTTCAGAAGAGGGCCTTCTGGAGTGAGGCTGAACCCTGGCTGATGAATAGATTAGGCAGAAGCAGTGTAAGCAAAGTTTTGGGATTAGGGATCAAAATAAAATCAGGATAGAATTTTGAATTATTAAAATTTTAGTTTAGCTTATTTTGTTGAGTGGAAGAAGAGACAATCCGGAAGATCCATTTCTACGCTGTGTGGTGACCAGCTCTGGGATGTGAGCTGAAAGACTTTTGAACAGGGTAAGGTGACTCACTTGAGGCAGGCACTGTCACTAATATGTGCATATATGCATAATTCAAACTAAAATCTTTGCAAAGAATGATATAAATGTACTGGGAAGTATACCAATGGTTGTAGTTTCCTCTGATTTGAAACCTTTCTTTTCAGAATGAGACTCAGAATGTAAACAAGCTCCACCGGTTTTAGGAAGCAAAGACTCAGACCCAGAGAAGGCAGCCCCAGAACTATGCAAACAGTTAACAATGGCAGAGCAGGCTCTGGCCAGCTGCAGTGTTGAGAGGACGTTTCCCACCCTTTGAAGTGAGCTTTTCAGTGATGAAACTGCCTTGGAGTTGTCTTTACTTCTGTAAGTAACCCTTCACCCAAAGTCCTCTATAAGCACTCAATGGCTCACAGCCTTGGTCTGTTATGGGTTCCCTATCTGGGGGTGAGTAGACTTATGCATGGTATGTGCGTGCATGCCTCTGTGTGTGTGTGGTCCCTACTGGGGAACAGTCTCACAATATCAGCTTATGTAGATGTTTAAAACTGGATTTTGTAGACTATTCACACAGGTGATTATGGATAGAGTTAGATGGAACTCTGCCATCTGTCATGTGTTTTCAATTGTTTCATTTCTTTTTCCTCCAGGGCCCTGGTACAGAGGTCATTTTGTTTTTAATGCATGAGAGACAGGAGACAAATGAGATGAATTCTAGTTTCTATGTACTTATACTCAACAATACATAAGATTGACATAACCTCTCATTCTCAGGTGGGCTGGCTATGACTTCAGTTTCTCAGTATCTTCCCAGAAGAAATTGAATTCACAAAGTGAAAGTATCAAATCAGAATTTTATTATATATAAACACATTTCTTAATACTGTTCTTTCATTACTTTCAACCTGGGGACAGGAGTGGGTAGCGCTGCCAGATGAGAGGTCATGGAGGACAAAAGCAATGCATATGTGTCGGTATACTTTGGTACTGATGCTACAGGGGGAGGGGGGATACAAAACGAGGCTCAGGAACAAGACTATGATTTCTTTGCCCTTCTATTTGGCTCCTCGGCGCTGCCTGAAGTAGCGGTTATAGGCAGCATTGTATCCATAGACCATGGCATAGCGCTCACACAGCTTGTAGTCATCACAGGCTTCCCTGTTGATCTCATAGGCCGGCTTGTTGCGTTCCCGGACTCTGGAGAGTGGAGAAAAGAGGCCAAGTGTGAAGGGTAGGGAGACAAAGGTGCAGTCAGAAGAAAAAAAAAGGTTGTGGGATGCTGGGTGGAGCCCCTCCCCCAATACTAAGAGGTGTTTGAAGAGCAGGTGTTGGGGGGCAGAACAGGTTTTTATTTTGATATTTTAATGAATAAAAATAGGAGCTTTCTGTTCTTCTTTCCTTCCTCCCCATATCCTTTCTAGCCCCAAAGAAAAATAGTTTTTTAAACATTCTGTTTTCTCTGCTTGCTTTTCAATTCTTTGAGTTTAAGACATAGAAATAGTGATAAACCTCTTGTCTACTCAGTTCAGATCTGTGCTAGGACACTGGGAAGAATGGCTGCTCCCTTCAGGCTGGGTACACACCTCTCCTGGGCTTTAGCTTGCCATCTCTGCTGAGGGGAAATAAAGGTGTTGGCATTTCTCCTGTTGATGAAAGGACCTAGAACCGAAAATAAATGCACTTTATGAAAACAGCTGGTGAAAATGTTTTGTGAATAACCCGAGGGACAAATACATCTGAAATCTCTTTAATCTCCTACATATGTGACCAAAGATAGGCAAAAATATAAAAGGAGTATAAAGTAGATTTTACAAACTGCACAAACAAAGGAAATGAATAACCATATATGTCTCTTGGGGACTCATCACATGGGCCACACCAAATCTTATCTGTTTTGTCTTTGGGCAATCCTTTGCTACTTTTGGTAACACCCACTCAGGATGTTTTTAAAATATATTTCAAGAGGAATTTTTCTCATTATTAGAACCTATGAAGTAGACCATAGCCCACCAGCATGGGAACAAGTTAAATACTATGAAAATGAGGAAGAAATTAAACGCAAGAGTGAGGCCTGGTTCCGAGGTGCACACTTGTGATCTTACTACTTGGGAGATGGGGTCAGGAGGATGAGGAGTATAAACTTATTCTGAGTATATCTTGAGTCGGAGGCCAGCTGGGTTACAGGAGACAGCCATCGAGTCAAAAACCAAAGGTAAACAGAAAAGCAAAACCCTTCAAATTAACCAAGCAAGAATGAGGATGCTCTTCCACTCCCTGCTCCAGCCAGACTTCCCAAGTCTGTGTTCACTCGGGTGCTGAATCTGATGCTGACGCCTGTGGTCTCCCAGTTGTCCTTACTCCTCATTTTCCATTTGTGTGGCTGATGTGATGTCAATTTAAAATTTCCAAGTGTTTCAGTTGCAGCTTAATGTCATATTACACAGCTTGAAGTTTGAATGTTGCTCACTTGGACAGTTTTAGTCACTGGATTTAAAAACTCAGCTCTCCCCAAAAGGCCTGCTCCTCCCTTTCCTCTCTGTGAAAATCTGACCAGCACTTTAGATTAAAAAAAAATAAGGTGACATTCTTTAATGCAAGCAAATGAAATAAGGCAGCCAAACATTTACTTACTGATTTCATAGGACTCCATGCTTTCGTGAGATTCTGGAATTAAAAGAAAGACTTGTTTTAGGTCTCTTTGTCACATGCTGTCATTATTTAAATGTAGAAAGGGGAGAAAGACTCAAAAAGATGGGGTAGGACATTTAGCAGGAAGGTTGTTAAGAAATTCCAATAATATAGGTATTATGAATTGTTTCTATCTTTGCTTTGGGTATCCCTATCTTGTTCATCTTTCTGATCTATTCGGAGGCTGATCTGAGGCTAGAGTCAAGGAAGTTAAAGGCGGGTCCTCAGCAGCCACGCTTCTCCAGGTAGGGAGCTCCAGGGTGGTTATTGAGCCAAATGACCCAGACAGTTTCTAAGAGGGTTCGGAATGGCTCTTAAGAATGGGTGTTAAATTGGCAGCCTCAGAAACCACGGCTCCCTCTCACAGCTCAAGCTGGGCACAGAGCCAGGGTGGAGAGGACGTCAAAGCAAACGATTCTGCTTTCTATGTCTCTTGAACACAGCGGGCAAAGTGAGGGTAAGAGGCTGTGCTTATAAGTGTCTGCCTGTCTTCCTGCAAAGTGAAAAAAAGGAGGTGAGGACATCAAAACTGTATACAGAAAGTTTATGAATGATTCAAAAGTTGAGAAGCATAACGTTAGAGCTGCTCATACAACTTAGGGTTAAGAACAACTAAGCATGGTCAACACAAATTTAAGCAGATTTATGTAACTAATTTGACTTCAAATCTGTAAACAGATCATAGATGACTAGCAACATACAGGTAGCAGAAAAAAGTACAAAATTGAGTAAAGTTACAAAATTGAGGCTTTTCTAAAATTCAGCTGTGAAGTTTCTTTTAAAAATGAATTCACTGAATAAATGCACTAAGTTCATAACATTTTCTGTTCCTAAAAGGACTGTCTTTACTAATACTCCCCATGAAAACTTACTTTCTTAAAGTAAACAATTCATCAAATATTCTTAACCCATCAGTACTTAAGTCTGAATAAGAATCCTTAAAGACAAGGCTATAGGGGTTAGGAATGGACACATTTCTGAAATATCTTGGTTTCTAGGCGTGTAGGTTCATCCCTGGAAGAACTTGCCTGTTAAATCGCTCACATACTTCGGGATGTTTAGAATATAAAACCGATGAGATGGAGTGATCAGTGACCATGGAGACAGGATTTGTGATACGCTGGGTTATAACAGAGCATGGGGAGGAGGAGGAGGATGGAGAATAATAGTAGGAGGTGAAGGGAAGCCAGAGGCTGGAAAGGAAAGGCCCACTGACAGCAGGGAGAGGGATTTCTCACCATAGCACAGGACTGCCACAGCCAGGGCCGCCAGAATGGCCAGAGGGAGCAGGCTCTTCATGGTGTCTCTCTCGGGTGGCCTTTGAGTCTGCCTCCGTGTCTGGCTCAGCAGCCGAGGGGAGAAGCTCCTACATGCTGCTGGAAAAGGCTGAGCTGTTTTTATAGGAACCTGAGCAGCTGGAGAGGGAGGATCCAGAAGGAGGGGGCTGGAAATGGTGGGGTGGCTTGGCACCAGACTTGCCTTGGGACTTCTCCCAAGCACTCATTCCTTCCAGATAGTATCGACACAGCGTGGGCAATTTCCCTCACTCCTGGTCCTGGCTAGGCTAGAGCAGGATGCTGTCCCGGTACAGAAGTTGTGGCCACCCTATGTTTGCGAGCCAGACCCGGGCACATGTCCATGGGGAGGGTTGTTACCACAAACACAAGTTTGCCTTTCGAATTTCTTCTCTGATCTGCTTGCTGGCCCTGACCGCTGGCCGTTGGGGCTTGATCCCCAGACAGAGCTGTAGTGTTCTTTTTGCTACCCAGATGGATGGAGGAAAGGTCCGGAGGGAGAAAGGCCTCCACTCTCCATGCTGTGACAACGTAGACATCTTCACAGTAGACCAGAATTTTCAATTCTAGACCAATCAGGCATTTGCCTGGTGATAGACATGTATGAAATTTTCCAAGAGTTCAGTGGGGTGAAGATGTGGGTACCCCAGCTTTGTTCATTAGTTACACAGTAACTTGATTATTGCGTTTTGTTACGTTAGTCTAGTCTCAAGCTCTAATGTTCTCTCAGACTAATACTGCTGATTAATCAAGTGGGGCAGGTCTGGGGGTTGCTTCTTGTCTGACGAAACAGTTTCATTGTGGCACTTCTGGCTATCTGAAAGATCCCTTTCCCCCAGGAAACTTTTCTACCACATGATGTCTTGGCTGCTTTAAATTTCATGAGTCTTCTTTGTGGCCCAACACTCTTGGGTCCTAGAAGTACACTCTAGAAGATGTATGACCTCAGGACCTTGGGCTTGGCATGAAACAGTGAGGAAACAGGGCTGTGGCCCACTGGATTTTATGTCTTCCTGGGACACTGCTGTTTCTCCACTTATCATCCTGGAAAGATCCTGTACAGATGCTGCAGATTCCCTGTTAAACAGCCTGCAAGATTAGTGAGTCCAAGAACCAGTACGTCTCTGTTTTTCTCTTCAGTTAGGAAAAGTTTTTATGGGCTGCAGAGGTGGGCAAGTAGTTCAGGAGCCTGCAGCTCTTGTAGGGGCCGGAGTTTAGGTTCCAGCACCCACACTGGGTGGCTTATACCTGACTGTGACTCTAGATCCAGAGACTCTGATGCCCTCTTCTGGCTTCCTTGGGGATCCACACATATGTACACTCTCTCTCTCTCTCTCTCTCTCTCTCTCTCTCTCTCTCTCTCTCTCTCACACACACACACACACACACACACACACACATCTTTAAAAAATTGGCTTATTTGAGACAGTCTCACTATGTATCTCTGTCTGTCCTGGAACTTACTATGCAGACCAGCCTGGTCTTAAATTCTCAGAGATTCACCTGCCTCTGCCTCCCAAGTTCTGGGCTGTGTGATAGATGTGCACATGTGTAGATGTGAAGGTCAAAGGGCAACTTTAGCTGTTGGTTCTTACCTTCCACCTTCTTTGAGGCAGGGCATCCAGTGATCTTCCTGGTGATTCTATCTCCTCTCCCATATTCCCAAAGGTGTGTTGGGATTGCACATGGCTGTTGGTTTCGGGGACTGAACTCATGCTTTCAGGTTGTGTGGCTAGGACCTTTCCCCAGTGTGCTACTTCTCTGGCTTTTTATTGAGTCACTTATAATAAGACAGTCTTGATGGCCCTCCTGTCACTTTCGTACAATGATCAGATGGAGGTAATGGTGAAGTTCTGGCTTCATGCTCTCAGCTCTGACAGTCCCTCTGTCCCCGGTTCAGATGGCAACGGTGCTCTTTTAACCCCCTCCCTCTCACATTCCCTGAAGCCAACACTTCTGTTCCAGCCTAACCTTTTCTACTTTCATTACAGGCTATTCAGTGCTGCTGCCACCAGATCTCACAGGCTCGACATCTTCTCTTTTCCCAATCTAGGATTTTGCAAGGACAATATTTTTATTTTGGGCACTGTTGCTAATGGCTCCTTCTTTTCTTCTCATTGTTCATCTATTTCTGAGTTTACAATAGTAAACACTACTTAAGTGTTTACTACTTTAAGCCACTCATAAAAGCCATTAGTGTTCTGGAATTTAGACTCCTGCATTTCCTGCTCCAACATCATTTCCTGTCCAAATATAATTTTTAGACTTCAACTCTAACCACACAATCTTGTTTGCTCCTTTGTGGTGTTGGAATTCTACTGTTACTCTAGACTTATGCTAGTTAGGCAAGGCAACCCCTCTGCCACTGAGCTGTATTATCTACTCCAAGTAAGCCATATAGATATGTGTGTGTATGTGTATATATATGTATATATATAAAGTGTGGATGTATGTATGTGTGTGTGCATATGTGTACCCATGTATATGGAGGATAGTGGTTGATGTTAGGTGTCTCCATCAATAACTCTTCTCCTTGTTTTTTGAAACAGGGTCTCTCAATGACCTGTAGCTTGCCAATTTTGTGTAAGTGGCTGACCACATCCTTTAGGGATCCTGCTGTCTCTGTCTCCCCAGATCTGGCATTACCACTGTGTCTGACTGTTTTATATGGTTCTGGGGGATCCAGCCCAGGTCCTCATGCTTGTATGGTGAGCACTTCAATGACTGATCAATTTCTTTAGGTCGTAATGCATTTTTACAAAGAGGACTTAGACCAGCCTATGAACAGGAATGAGCTCTGCATTGAAGAGGGCCCAGATTGACTCATCTGAGTAAGGAGAGAAGAAAAGAATGGAAATAGAAAAAAAGTGGAGAAGGAGACATGGCAGGTCTTTGGAAATTTGGATTTTATGGTGAGTTTTAGATAGTTTGTGTTATAGAGAAACCTAAGATGCCCTTGGAATTGTGAGATGTGCTAAAAATGAGACACAAGGAAGACAGAGAAGTTACTTAAGTTACTTTAGTTATTTATTGGAGTGTTTGAGATGATAAGTTAGCACTGGAGAATCACTGGAAATTATTTGAAGTTTCATAATTAATTTGACTGACAGTATATATTTTCCTAACAGCTAACTCATAAATTCTGAATCATCTGAAGTTCCAATGTTTGTTTAGATTTAAATAATTCTGACAAACATCCAGAGGGCCACTTTTCCTTAGCCAAAGAGAAGTGCTGCTTAGTATAGAGAATGATAGAACACTTTCAGGAGTGTTTGCAAAAGTTAAAGGCAG
Organism: Sigmodon hispidus; assembly: GCA_004025045.1. Classification (NCBI taxonomy): domain Eukaryota; kingdom Metazoa; phylum Chordata; class Mammalia; order Rodentia; family Cricetidae; genus Sigmodon; species Sigmodon hispidus. The sequence continues at coordinate 21,296 of PVIH01010545.1, forward strand.
CCACACAAGTGTTACTTTTCCTAATTTACAGAATGTCCTTGAGCAAGACTGCCAGGTGGTAACCAGGTGACAGAGGTCACAGAAGAGTACAAGATTTCCAAACCCCACTCTCAGGAAGAAGAAATATCATGGTTTAGACAAACATTAATTTACCCATCCATCCATCCATCCATCCATCCATCCATCCATCCATCCATCTGTCCACCCACCACTCACCCATTGTATTGAGTACTTCCTATGTGCAATTCTAGAAATATTGCTATGCTTCCTATCCTTGTGCATTCAAGAGCTTTCAGGGTTCAGATTTAATTAGTGTCTCCTTTTTTTAAAGCCTTGTTTGCACTGAATGGCCTCCAAGAGAAACATGTGACATGAGTGGCTTATTATGGAGATGATCTTTTCTATGGTACCCAGGTGCATCTCTATACCTAGAGCAGTAAGAAAAGCATTGCTAACATTCAGGTAAAGTAAGGAGAGAATGGAAGAAAGTTGCCAGCAACTATTGCAGGGAGGTGCTTTCTGAAAAAGCTCATTGGAAGGTATCTCCAAAGAGTCATTCCGTGTTTGGTGTTTGTGGAGCAATAATAACGACACAGGAATTAACAAAGTTATGTGTTCTGTAGCAGCCCTGTACTCTCTCTCTCCTTCCTCCATTTCTAAAAAGTCTTTTTTTTTTTTGAGATGGCTAAGAATTTTGTGTTTGAGAAATTTTCCTGGGCATAAGAAAGAAAACAAATTTTTTTTTTCTGTGCCGTGAGATTTAACTTTATCTGCAGAATAGTGGTTTTATGAATGAATTTTTTTGGGGGTGCTGAACAAAAACTATTATTCTTTCCAATAAAGAAAAAAGCAAATGAGAAAAGAGCTAGCAAGCAGAAGCTCTGAAGATAAACACACAAGCCACTTTGGGGATGTTAAAAGACAATGAATTGAGAAAGAGAAAGAAGGCTCTTAAAATCATTCTGTGAATGTAGCGGTTCTCAGACTTGCTAATGCCGCGACTCTTTAATACAGTTCCTCATGTTGTGGTGACCCCAACCATAAAATAATTTTCATTGCTACTTTATAACTGTAATTTTGCTATGGATATGATTGTAATGTAAATATCTCTGTTTCCGATGGCCTTAGTGACCTCCATGAAAGGCTCATGAGTGGGCGGTGACCTGTGTGTGTGTGGTGTGGTGGTATGTGTAGGCGCAGGCCACCGGGCTGTGTCTTGAGGGGGACTGTGAGACTCTGCCCCTCTCTGTCACTTCACTCTCTGCTTTGTCACATGAGTTGTTATGTTCCACTAACCGTTCCTGCCTTGAGTTTTTACCTCCTCACAGACCCCAAGAAACACAGCCACTGACACAGACTGAAACTTCCAAAATGGTGACTCAACATGACCTCCTTACACGTTGATTGTTTCAGATGTTTTGTGGTAGTGAGAGAAATGAACAGATGTAGAGAGGAAATATCAAATAAAAAGTGCTGCCCTACTAACATAACATGAGTCTGTGCTGAGAATTTGCTCTGCTTTCATTCCTTAAAATGCCTTTTACCTTTTAAAAATTAATAGAACATTGTCCCCATCTTATGTATATGAAAGTAGAAGCTCTAAGAGTCTCTATAATTTTTTTTAAAGATTATTTATTTATTATGTATACAGTATACAGAAGAGGGCACCAGATCTCATTATAGATGGTTGTGAGCCACCATGTAGTTGCTGGGAATTGAACTCAGGACCTCCGGAAGAACAGTCAGTGCTCTTAACCTCTGAGCCATCTCTCCAGCCCCAAGTCTCTATAATTTTTACATGTGTGTTTCTGTTGAGTTTCTATAGTTTATATAAGGTTGCATGGTAAGTATTTGGCAAAGGGACTCAAATAATACTGCTTTAATTTTAATAATAATCACTCATTATCTCCCCCATTTCTAATATCTGCTTAAGCCACAAACTGTGTCCTAATAGAACATCAGGAACTAAAGACTTATACATTACCATGGAAACCCAGAAAACTAAAATGGCTTATGAAGCAGAGAGAGATGAACTGGGTGTTGGATCCTTGCCCCATGGTGTCTCCACCCAGCACCCTGTTTTGTCTGCCCAAACATGTTCCAGTTCAAATATGCGACATTCCAAAAGCCTTTCAGCTCGCTTCAGGAATCACCACGTGTGTCTCCTCCCAGTCTGGGACTGTTTGCTGACTGTCATCTGACACTAGCTCTCTGGTTGATGTTCTCTGGCAGCCATTTCCCAGCACCTATAAAGTCAGTTTCTATAGTTACTTAGACCCCAAGGAGGGAAAAAGGGGAGTGTAGCTTTGGTTTACAAAATGCTCTTAGAAGTAAAAGCAAAATAGACAGCAGGTTCTCTTGCCACTCTTGGCTAGTGATGAAGGTAAGGACGTCTCTCTCCTTACTCCTTCAACCTGTTTTCCTGCATGAGAGGTGAGGGAGATGAAGTCTGGGGAAATTTTCCCATGATCCCACGGTTCTAGCTAGAGACTAAGGCATCTTATATGAGCTCTTTGCTGTCATTCCAGTCTGCGCTACATCCTCAGTGCCTCTGTTCACTGCTCCAGTTCACTCAGATAAAATACTTCTTCCTATGCTGGGGAAATCCATCACCCCAGAGAATGGAGTGAGTTGTAGGGATTGAGGAGGGGTTGATGGCTGGAAGGCTTGAGAGGGTTGGAGGTGGTACAGGTGGTGAGGGCAGCTGCAAGCAAATGATGACAGCAGGTCTCACAGAGTGAGACTCTGTTCCTCGATTCCAAAGTCAAGAAGGAGAAGATCATCTTCCCAATTGCTGTACACAGAACCCATGTATACACACCGGGTACTCAGGAGGCTGATCTGTAGGATGCTGAGTTAAAGGCTAGAGCTACATAGACTGTTCCTAAACAATGCAGTTCTGGAGGACACAAGAAGATATTAACACTTTAAATAATGATGACTGGAAGCAACTTTAAGAAACATTCATTAAAGAAATGTTAGGAGAGTGAGCTTCCCCTGGGTTCCCTCCATCTTGTTGCCCTCCTCAAAACTTCCAGTGCCTCTAAAACAGCCACCAAATCATTGGGACAGATCCTGAAGGACGGGCTTCATAGAGAGTAATACCTCTTTGGCTAACATATGTGGTTTGGGGATGAGAAAGCCTGGATTTGGACCTGAATCCCGGCTCTTCCATTTGCTTTTTGTGTGACATTTGACATGTTATTTAAACTCAAAAGCCTCTTACTTGTTAGTGGCACATCTGGGGATCATAAGATGCAACTCTGAAGAATGTTGGCTAAGTTAAATAGGATAGCATAGATAGAGTTACCAGTTTAAAGGCTGTTATGAGATATTGTGGAACACCATCACACATGCACATGCATACACACACATACATTTCTAAAACAACAACAACAACAAAATCCCCCTGGCTCAACTCCATCAAGAATCATATCCCCTTTCGTCCCCTCTCTTCTTCAGACCTTGAGGAATAGAGCATGAGTGATAAGCAAAACAGGAAAAAATGCAAAAAGTAGATCTGTGCCATCCAATCAGTGAGGTCTTGTGCAGTGGGGTCTGGAAAAGCCTACTTTGTTCTGACACCGCCTTATGAGTCCCAAACAAATTCTGTGTGCTTGTAAACAGAACGTGTGGGCTAGACCACTATAGCTTTGGGCATCTAAATTATTTAGTCTTGAAAGGATAAACAAGAGTCAAGTCTATGAGCAAAGGCCTGAAGGAACACTCAGTTCTTAGTGCAATTTCTCAAGGTCCTTCATGGCTGCCTGTTCTTTGTCCACACCTCAACCTGAAAAAGGCCCTTCAGAGCACTGCCTGCTCATACATTTGATCCACTGTGACTTCTCAGTTGACCAATGGCTTTGAAATCTGTGCTGCAAGAAACACACTCTTTCCAGCCAGGGCTTGGTTCCTGGAGAAAACCCTTTCCACAGAGGAGATCTAAAACTCTACAATTTTCGTCCTGGGTTACATAGTGTACTTACTGCAAACTAGGAGGTGAGATGAACTCCATAGAGGAAGCCAAGAGAGTGCTCAGAGAAAGCTACAAGGTTAATGTTAATCAGAGACACAGGGGCCTGCACTTGCTGAATGAGCAGAAAAGTGAACAGGTCTGAGAGAAGAATGCTTCCACATTTCAGGTCTCACTGGTAGAACTATGATGGAAAAAATACAGAGACATGGGCTTAGGTTGACTATGGAGACTCATTTCAGCTCTGCTCTTTGGAGCTTATGTAAGAGTCCTATAATCACTGTTCATTTGAATTTGGGTGGCCTCGATGCTGGCTTGAATTCTTCTAACTTATCATTCTTTGAGTTTCCTGTTTTATCCCCATCCTTTGTTATTTATTTCCTGATATAATGAAATCTTGGAAAACGTTTTTATTTTGTTGAGATAATGAAAGACAAAGATTTGCTGGGATTCTTTGGGTAGGAGATTCCTAAGTGGAGGGATGAAGGAGACAAAGGGAACGAAACCAGATACAGTTCTTGTCTTCACTTGTTCTGTTTTCAGATGGCAGAAGGAAGCTTTGGAGCAGGTATGGCAAGGGCTGGTGTGGTGTGAAGGAATCTGACACAGATATTTGTTGATCTTAGTGTTCTAGCAGCCTGATTTCCCTGAAGATAGCCTCTGGATCATGTTCCTCTCTCTCTCTCTCTGTCTCTCTCTCTCTCTGTCTCTCTCTCTCTTTCCTTATTTAGACAAGGCTTTGCCATGTAGCTAGCTCAAGCTGGCTTTAAACTCAGAATCCTCTTGTTTCACCCTCCTAAGTGCTGGGATTGCAGGGGTATGCTACCATTACAAATTGTATTTATCTTTAAACCCCACCCCCAACAGCAGCTCCTCACTGCTTCCTGAACTAGGATAGCATTGCCTATGAAACAAAAACAATTGTTTCATGAATTGTTGTAATGATTCTCAGTTCTGTGATGGCAAAATGAGAGACTGAAAAAGAACTTGTTTCCTTTCCGAGATCATGCTTCATTGACCTTGAACTTGGTATGTAGCTAAAGCTCTCCTGAACTTTTGATCTTTCTGCCTCTACACTGAGTGTTGAGATTATTGGAATGTATCCATAAGCGTCTTTCTTTTTTTAAAGTATTTTGGTCTGGAAGAATAGAGGTGGTCATGGGAAGAACAAGGTCATATAGTCAGGATGTAAGGAGACACTACATCTGTGGAATGTTACATGAGAATAGCTATGATTATTTCCAATTAGCCATGTGTATCGGTCAGTTTTCTGATACTGTGAAAAAAACACTGTGACCAAAGCAATTCACAGGAGAAAGGGTTTCCTTAGGGCGTATGGTTCCAGGGGAATTGGGCTCCATCACCATCATGGTAGGGAACATGGCAACAGGCAGGCGAAGGTGGTGCTGGGAACAGCAGCTGAGAGGTCACATCTTAATCTACAAACAGGAAGCAGACAGCACACTGGGATGGGAATGGAAACCTCAAATCCTATCCCCAGAGACACACCTCCTCCAGCAAGATCACTTTTGCTAACCCTTATTCAAACACATAAGCCTATGGAGGCCACTATGTGACTCTAGGTAAGTTCTGATTGTAACATATGAATGACAATTGTTTCATGAATTGTAATGATTCAGTGAGATGAGCCTTAGTATTTATTAGATGACAGTTCCCCTCCATTAATGCCTAGCTATCTTTCCAATCTTTCCATTTACTATTTCTCTTCCTGGAACACACCCTCTAGGCAGCTAAGTACTCATTGAAGACATTTCTGGGTTGATTGTCTTACCTCTGTTCATTAAAAAAAAAAAAATCTTCTTTCTCTTTTCTGCATCTCTATGGCAACTCCAGGCAACTTGTTTCCACTGTATGCATGTCTGTGCATCATATGTGTGTTTGGTGCCCAAAGAAAGAGAAGAAAGGAAGAAAGAATGACATCTCCCAGAACTAGTTGTTGTGATGGTTGTGAGCTGGCTTATGGGTACTAGGAAAAGAACAGCCAGAGAAGGCAGTGGCCTTAATCACTGAACCATCTCTCATCTTTTAAAACTTAGCCCCAACAAGACCTGGTATGAAACTTCTTATTTACTCTTCCTAAGTATGTTATTTCCTCCTCTTTAAAACTCTCTGAGTTCTGTGCTCTATCTCTTCACAGCACCCTTTTCTTTTTCCATTGAAGCATTTGTGTGCTTTGTCTTCCCACCATGCTCATCCCAGGTATTGGTGGCATAACTACCATCTTTCTCTTCTCCTCCAAAAGCATATCTGTATCTCTGTGTTTGAATCACTATGCAGGAAATCCTTGTCTCTGGAAAGACTGACTTCATTTTTGCTTACTGAACCTGTGTATTGAGTTCAATGCCTCTTGTGAGCTTTTGCACTAACCTTGTGACATTTTCTGTAACTACTCATTGCAGAATATCGACAGCGCCTGCTTTCATGGCAGTATCCTCTGGATCTTAAGCTTCTCGGGAGAAGTCAGGAATTGTGCTTGTTCCCTCTTTGTAGCGTATCTCTGATATTTCTTCTAGCATATAGTAGGTATTTATTTATGTTTCTTGAATTGAGCCAATCTGCAAATTAAATATTCATTGAACACCACAAGATTTCAATAAACTTGACCTAAACATTTTACTACAAAAATGTTTTACTCTTTTTTTTTTTTTTTTTTAAGCAAGACACCCCCATTGTATCTCTGACTGTCCTGGAACTCACTATGTAACCTGGCTGGCTTCAAACTCACAGAGATCCACCTGCTTCTGCCTCCTGAGTGCTGGGATTAAAGGTGCTTCCTACCACATCAGGTTAGTCTCTTAACTTTAATTGAAAATATCCCTACCCTTTATACAATCAAGATTCTTCCTTCTTCCCTCCCCTCTCCTCTCCTCCCTTCCATTCCCTTCTTTCCCCTCCTCTTTTCTCCTCTCCCCCTTCCCTTCCTTTATTCTATGAGTGTAGGTATTTTGCTTGCACGTACTGTAATCTGAGTACCACATGCAGCAGTGTGAAGAGCCAGGAGATCAGATTCTCTGGGACTGGAGTTATCAATGCCATGTGGATGCCTGGAATTGAACCTGGGTCCTCTGGAAAAACAGCTAAGCTCTAAGACAGCTAAACCATCTTTTTTTAGCCCAATTAGAAGATTATTTTTGAGACAAGGTTTTGCTTTTTAGCCCAGAACTTGTGATTTTTTCCTGTCTCAGCATCTGAGGTACTGCGATTATAGGTTTGTGCTACAGGGCTGACCTACATTAGAATAGGATATTGTCCTAGCTGGGTGTACAAAATATAATATAGTATTGTTACTTTGTTTGTCTTTGGCTTATGTATCAACCAAACTATTTAAGTAAATGATTCTTCTTTTATGAAATGGCAATATTCCTGAAAAATTTATGTATTAACGCTGGAAAATTAAGTTATAATATCTACTCTCTCTTTAAGGACAGTATTGATGAAACCGGTAGAAGAGCATGAATTCCTCAAGAAGAGAACATATTATTTTGGAAACATTTCCTTATTGTGTTTGGGATGTCAATTCTTTTTCTAGATATTTTTCTTTATATCTAGTGTCAGGACAAAATATCAGCATGTTACAGATATAGTAATTGGGGAAAAACTCATTAATTTAGGCCTGAGGTTACAAGCTTATAATTCAAGCACTTGGAGGCTGAGGCAGGAGAATTGCTATAAGTCTGAGGTCAGCCTGGGATACATAGCGAGTTACAGGCTAGCCAGGCCTGCATAGTGGGATTCAGCCTCAAAAATCCCCCCTTTCTGTGTATTTCTAAGTGTTTGTGCTTGGAGCTGGAGAGATGGCTCAGTGCTTAAGAATACTTGAGTTGGTTTCCAGCCTGTGTCTACCTATAACTTCAGCTGTAGGGATCCAACACGTTCTTCTTGCCTCTGAGGGCAAATGTATGCTCATGGTACACATAAAGCCACACAAACACACATATGCACATAAAATAAGAAAAATAAATAAACTTTTAAATATAGGTGTATACCACTAGAGGGGCTTTTCTCACCTAAGATGTCACTTAAATCTAGAGTTTAACAGACAGGTCATTGCCCATGCATGTACAGATTTACTTAGAATTGCTGGCTGAAAGGCTTTAATTTATTCTTACTTTACTCTTAATCCCAGGACACTCTAAATTCCTCAGGATTCTTTCAGCATCCTGTATTTGAGTTAATCTAACTATCAACCATGCAGGAACCATTCCTGCAAGTCAGCCTTGCCAGGGCTGCCCCTGCCATGCCACCCTGTGCCACTACTCTCCTTGACAGTGAGTTTGTTTTTTTTTTTTTTTTTTTTTTTTTTTTTTTTTTTTTTTTTTTTTTTTTTTTTTTTTTTTTTTTTTTTTTTTTTTTTTACTTTGAACCTATACAGGAAAAATCCCAACCAGACTCAGCCTGACCCAGTGAGCACCGTACAAAACACATTGTAAAGATCAGATGTGAGGGCTGAGAAATCCACCTTAGACTGCCAGTTTAGCTAAGGACATCGCTGGCCCTTAGTTGTTCCAAGGACATTTTTTATTATTGTACCATATTCCATTAGATTTATTTCTGGGAACAAAACCTGAAACATTCAGGCATCACTGTGGTATAGAGACCAGCCAACATTTGCATCAGAATCCTTTGGCTCCAAAGCACGCATCCTCAGCAGCCTACAACTCTGGTCTTGATCTTGTGAGAAAGTTCATACAGCTTTGGCAACTGGGGATGAGTGCTGAGGTTTGTTCCAACAAATAAACCACAAATTCCTGGGAAAGGAAGAACATGGCAGATTTTTCTTCTTTTCAGTTACTCAGTAAATGTATGATTACAAAAAACTGCATTCATAAAGAATGGAAGGATTTTGGGAGACCCATATTTTCTTTATGAACTTTCTGTATGTTGCCTAAAGACACTGAATTTTTATTTTCCCTTTAACTTAAAAATTGCTCCTTGGTGTTTAGCAACGGCCAGTGGATGGTCTCACACAGGAGGATATGTGCAGCATGAATTGAAGAGTAAAAACACGTCACAAAGTTGGGAGTGGGGCTGGGAAGAAAAGGAGTGTATAGATTGAACTATATTGTAGGACATTCTAAAAAAATTAAAATATAATAATAGAATTTTAAAAATTGTGCCTTGTTTTAAACTATGTGGCCTAGATAAGAAGCTTGTTTGGGGTAGACCAGTGAAAGAGAGAAGAAAGAGAGAGAGAGAGAGAGAGAGAGAGAGAGAGAGAGAGAGAGAGAGAACATTACTTAGCAAGCATTGGTTATTTGAGTTAACATAGTGAATTCACAGAATCCAAATTCTTCTCCCTCCTAAGTACTGACAAAGGTCTGCACTATCATGCCCAGCTCAGAAATGCTATTGCACCTGTGTGTGTGTGTGTGTGTGTGTGTGTGTGTGTGTGTGTGTGTGTGTTCCATGTCATGCATGTGGAGGCCAGAGAACACCTTGTGTGCGTGGGTTATCTTCTCCCACTGTGTCAGTCTGTGCATGGGGATGCTGTTCTTTGGTTCTGCACTGGTCGTCTAGTATGTGCAAAACCCTGGGCTTAGTCTCCAGAACTGCAATAAACAAGCAAACACACAAGCAACAATATTGTCAGCCTCTGGAAAATGCCCTATTCAACACAGCCTGGTGTAAGGAATGGCCTTGGCCTCTTTCTCCTGGATCTGCGGCAGTACATTTTCAAATCTTGACTGAGTAGCGTATTAAGAGCAGAGATGGAAGGCTCCCACTGGAAGGGGTGATGGGAAAAACCTGTATTCATTAGATGCTTCTTTCTGCTAATAGATTTTAGTCAGTTTTACCCATTTTGTAAAATCATAATGACAATTATGATGAAAGAGTTATAAGGATACAGTAATGTGCTGCACAACGCAGCATGGAATGTGGAATGCGGTGCTTCCTGTAGCTACCTGTGCATTGTGTTCTGCTCTCCAGTTCCATGGATCCTACACCTTTATTCTAATTTTTACAGACTTCGTTCTTTTCTTAGACTTAGTCACAAGTTTAATTTTAGCAGAAGAACCTTTTTTTTTTCTGGAACTGGTACAATAAAGATTTTTGTAATTTAATATATCATTCATTATCACTCTTTTTTCAAAGCATCTGATTTTTTTTTGAACTTCCTACTCTGTGTAGGCAAGTTTATGCTCAGGAAACCAAAAGTCTCTTTTCACGGAGGCAAATTCTAGTAGAAGAGATAAAGACTAAGCAAATAAGGGAAAACTGGAAAAACAACTTTAGACAGTCTGTGTCCATTTCTTGTGAGTTCCCCTTCATGTCTTCACACTTGGATGCTCTTCCGGGTCAGGTCATCTCCATCTGCCTGCCACAGATACCCATCACTGCACTGTGCCTTGTTAGTGAAAGATAGTGGAAAGAGATTATTATAAAAATGTGTGATTATGTACTCTGATAAAATTAATACAGGAAAAAATACCGCTAAAAATAAGTCCACGCCAGAGGAGCCAAGCATAGTTTGGGCGTTTGGAAGTAGTTTTGAAAAGAAGCATGGCTAGTTATAGTTATGAGCAGGAATGAAGTCAGTAAACGGTGGAGGTGGGAAGAACAGAGGGGAAGGCTGGAGGAAGGTGCCCAGCAGGCTGCAGGCAGAATGGGGGGGGGCTCTGAAGGTGATGGTGAAGTAGCAGGACGGTGGGAAAATGCAAAGCCCCTGATTTTAAAGGCAATGCTGGGGCTGGAGAGATGGCTCAGAGGTTTTAAAGGCAATGCTAACCACTGAATAGCTGCAGACGGGAGAAGAGAGACATAATCCTATATCCGCTTCTGTAAATAATATATTTGTTGGGAATATATTAGAGGGGCAGGAGTTAGTGCGGACGGTTGGGTGGGTGGGCGGGGCTGGTACAGGTGCTTTTTACTCAAACTGTAATGATGTCATGATGGAAGAAGGAAGAGCATGGAGTGGCATTTCCTTTCCTCCTTCCTTCCTCCCTCCTCCCCTCCCTCTCTCCCTCTCTCCTTCCTTCCTTTCTTCCTTGGAGTGAATTGGGGTGATATATTTTATATTTAATACAATCAGCCTGGAATATCAGAGGACAGCACCGTCTTTCCATTCTGGCAATACCACCTTGAATATGCCTGATGTCTTCTGATCTCAGAAGCCAGGCAGAGGTAGCACACACCATTAGTCCCAGCACATGAGAGGCAGAGGCAGGAGAATCTCGATGAGTTTGAGGCCAGCCTGATCTACAAAGCAAATTCCAGGACAGTCAGAACTGTTACACAGAAAATCTTGTCTCAAAACCAACCAAACAAACAAAATGGCTGGAGAGGTGGCTCTGTCCTCTGATATTTCAGGCTGATTTTATTAAATATAAAACATTTCACCACAGTGAATGGTGCCAGGGATTGCACCTTCTATTTTTATATCTTAAATTAGCAATAATCTAGACAAGCTCAGTTCTCAAGGACAAATAGAAATGGATGTAATAAGTTGGTATTGTTTGTGGTAACTAGAAATATAAAAACAAGCCATTAACTTAAGGCTCCAGTAACGTGGAGGAAGAGGGGACAGAAGGATGATGGGACACAGAAGATTCTAGGATGTCTTCTGAGAGCTGGTGTCTTCTGCTAGGAACAGAGAAGCTACACCCACGGGCTCTCAACAATGTAGTTTCTTAAACGAGACATCTGCAGTGACAATACAGTTGATATGCTGGCATTAGCAGATAAACCTCATTCGATCTCCCTCCTAGATGAAGAGCTTAATGGCTACTAAGAGAGGGACAATTAATCTTCTCTAGAGATGAGTCCCTTGACAGGTTAGTCAATCCCATGTGGCCTAGACTAAACATATATACATACGAACAAAGTTAAATGGATAATACTGAGTGGACTCACCAGGGGACACATGCACACACACGCTTGTAAGACAACAATAAAGAGATCACAGATTTGAGAGGCTGTGGAGAACACAGAAGGTGCTGGAGCAGGGTGAGGGAAGTGTGGAAATGATAAACATATAGTACTCATGTATAAAATTCTAATAAAGTTAAACAAAATAAGCCATTGAGGCTCAATGTTGGATCTGACCCACAAATACAAACTTGGGAATTACCATTTCATACAAAAAACCTCCACACGTCTATTTTCAACATTGGCGGATGTTTTCCTCTTCCTAAATGGGTTCCCATTTTTCCCCCTGTGGGATCATCAAGTATTTTTACCTACAATGGGTGAAAAGGTAACTCCTTATGAATAAGTGTCATTTCTGTTTACTTACTCTTCTTGGTCCTCCATGAGTAATAATAATAAGACCAAACAGCATATTGCATAAGTTCAACAAAATTGAGTTAAATAAAGAGAAACTAAAACACAAGAGTCCTTGGGGGTGATTTTCTTAGAGAAAACACCTTGTTGTTTGACCAAGTCACTCTGAAAATACTGCTAAGTCATTTCCTTAGGAATGACATCTAATTGTGTTTATGTTCCCATTTATGAAGACAAGAGAAAGTCCTTCCCCCCCGGAGACTGGCTTCTACCACAAAAGCAGTTTCATGACTTGGCATGACTTCAGACCTGAAGTTTCAATCTGTGTGCTGTGGGCCTCATTGGCCAATGTAATTTGGCAAATACGGAGATTCCCCCCCCCCAGAGAAGCAATGTGGAAAGAACTGTATAATTTTGTAAAAGATTTTTGCCTTTTTTAACCAAAAAAATTACAAATCTTTCCTAATAATCTGCTTCAGGTAGACTAATGACAAATGTATTTTCCATTCTTTTTCTAGAGACCAAGGTCTTTACATTAACCTTGGCCAAAATAGCTTTCTGGGATCAGTTTGAGCAATCTGGAGGGACCAGAACAGACAAACTGAAGGAACTGTTACCCAAGGGAACCACAGGAGCAAACCTAGGGACTGGTTCTCAGGTTGGGTGTGAATGTGTAGATGGGAAAAGTGGGCAATTAAGAGTTAAGGCCAGCAACTCACCACAAGGAGTCCAGGTAAAGAAACTCCTAACAGAGGCTGTGAATGCACAAAAATGTCCTCAGTTTCTTCCCCAGAGTTGGCAGGTGTTAGATGGTTTTAAAAGCTCAGGACTATCTTCTTGCCTGGTCTCTTTTGCTTTTCATCAAAACATTCTTATGAAATGTGTTCCTTTGCTCACCCAGATCCTTCCTGTTTTCTGTGGACCAGCAGAGGTCCTATTTCTTCTGTGACCACTGATAAGCCATTTAATTGTTCTTAACACAATTTGGGTATAAATCTGTTTCCTAATAAGAATGCCAAGACATTATGCTGTGCTCATTTCCAAAGGGACATTTGAAAGCCCTTGAGTGTTAAGCATGGTGCTCCTTACTTCAATAATCTCAGATACTATTATTTAGCTAGTTTTAATAAATTCTCAGTCATCTTTTGGAAATAAATAAATAGCTAAACTAGTTACATTTTAAAATATCATGCATCACATGTTTGCTGTCCGGGAACCTGTTTGAGGCTAGAAATTATGATATTGCTTTATTTATTTTGTAGAGCTTATAACAGTAGTCATTAGTATTTAAGTCAGTGGTTCTCAACCTGTGGGTCACAAATCCCTTTGGGGGTAGAATGACTCTTACACATGGGTTGCCTAAGACCATTGGAAAATACAGAGATTTACACTATGATTCATAATGGTAGCAAAATTGCAGTTATAAAGTAACAGTGAAAATAATTTTATGGTTGGGGTTACCACAACCCAATGAACTGTATGTATTAAAGGGTCACAGCATTGGGAAGGTTGAAAACTATTGATTTAAGTACTTATTATATTGCAGAAACCTAGCTTAGTTCTAATTTTCACAAAAAAATTTCTGGGTAGGTATGTTGCTTGTATTTTGGGCTTGGAAAGCTTTATCTGTTCATAGATAGACCCAGGGAAGGCTAAGGCTGTGATCAGAACTCAGATTTGAATTCTGTCCACATTCCAGGTTGTGCTGCAGAATAATCCTCTTATACACTGTATTTGTCACTTGAATTGGTCTAGTAACATGCTAATTGGACAGTAGTCAGGCAGGAAGTATAGGTGAGGCAACTAAACTAAAGATGATTATTTAGAATATAATAAAACCTGGAGCCAGATATTGGGAAAAAGCTGAAATATTAGAGAGACAAGGAACAAACCACAGGCAATTCTCACTCAGTCAACTCCTCAGGCCAAACAAGGTAGCTCTTATCTCCATGAATCCTCTGACTTACTTGGTGCCCAGGCAAAGCTATTTCAATTCCTAGATCAACTTTACTAGTGCTTAGATTAAAGGTGTGTGTCACCATTGCCTGGCTGTGTTTGGCCTTGAACTCAGAGAGATCCAGAGGATCTCTGCCTCTCAAGTGATGGAATTAAAGGCATGGGTCACCAATCCCTGACCTTCATGGCTGGCTCTATGGATGGCTCTGTCCTTTGATATTCTAGACTATTTTTATTAAATATACAGTATATCACCACAGATGATGGGAAGGAGAAGGATTGAGTCAAGACTCACCAGCCAGATGCAGAGGGAGCAGAAAATGAACATGCCATGCTGATAAAGGTACTACCATGTGGCAAAACATAAATAGAAATGTGGGTCAACTTAAGTGTAAGAGTTAGCTAGTAATAAGCCTGAGCTATCAGCCAGTCATTTATAGTTTATATTCAGCCTTAGAGTCAGGATTTTTTTAGGACAGGGTGGTCAGGACAGGAAGCATTCGTTTACAAGGTTACCTTAAAATTATTGTCAATTTTAATATATGAATTGTTTATATTGTTCATAGTCTTCATCTTTATGACCAGAGCTTTATGATTACCCCTAGAATCAGACTACAAGGATGGAGAATGGGGGTGAGTAAGAAAGAAGAAAAATGAATACAGCCTCAGGTCTTTGCTTTTGTCTGTATATTCTTTTTCTCTTTATTGGTCTTGGTTCTTCTCTTTGTTTACAAACACTAATGTACAAAAAATAATTTCTTATATTTCAACTTTTTCTCCTCCCTGATATAATCCTGATTATAAATGGTTGGTATAATCTATGCTTACGAATTTCTATAGACTACTTGAGTAATTACTTAAATTTCAAAACATTAATTTGCTCTGACTGGGGGTGTATGTGGGTGTAATTCTTATGATTATCCTGAGAACACAGACACACAAAATTAAAAATGTTAATTTTATTTTAAGTGGTGTGTATGTGTGTGTGTCTGCATGTGTTAGTGCACATGATTGCAGGTTCTCAGAGAAGCCAGAAGAGGTCATCAGATTCCCTGGAACTGGAGTTATAGACAGTTGTTTAAGTTGAGAGACACGGGTGCTAGAAGCCTGACTAATGTCCTCAGCAATAGTAGCAAGCTCTCTTACCCACTGAGCTGTTTCTCCAGCCCCTACACACAGAGTATTACAAAGTAATTTTTGCAAACTGTCTTGAGGTTATAATTACCTCACTTCCTCTTCCTTTGACTCTCTCCACTCTTCTTATGTGCCCCCACCCACTCCCTTATAAGACTCCTTTTTCTTTAATTGTTGATATATCTGTCTATACAGATAGTTAAAATAGAGATATACACACATGAATCTATTCATAAATACAGCATGACAACATACTCAGCGTGTATAATGTTACTTGTATGTTTGTTTCAGGGATGACAATTTGGTATTGGGTAATGAATTGGTGTGTTCTTCCCTGGGAAGTATTTTTGCTAGTGAGCCTAGCGTTTAATGGCTGAGCCATCTCTCCAGCTTGGGGAAGGCTCTTTCAGCCACTCTCTGCATTCTTTAGTTGCCCATAGTCCTTTGTCTAAAGTTGAAGCCCAATGAGCTTTTCGTGTGCTATGTTAGCGCATTGATTGGCATCATTCTTCTTTGGGTCATGTTTAGGCAGCCATGCTGGTGAGACTTCATGGTGGTGTTTTCTGACATTTCTAGGAGACACAATCTCTCAGCAAGCAACCTATTTCTCTGACTCGTTGAATCTGCCCCTTCACACAGTATTTTTTGGAGATGAAAACCAATGGGTTTTAACAAATTCATTCTTGATAGTAACCAAGCTAATTTTTTTGCTTGTGTACATGTGCATTTGTGCATGTGTGTGGTATGCATGTGTGTGCGTGTGACTTTGTGTGTCCTTGTGTGGAGAACCATGCCAACAGGCCAGAAAGAGAGCCAAAGCCAAAAATTACAGCGCATGCCTCAGATAAAAATGAAGCTTGTTTCCTGGAATTGAGATGCCAAGCTGTATAAAAGGAAGACAAAGGGTCCTGTGAGTGTACAGGTAAATAATTTTTAGTCAGTACTATAGATTCTAAAGAACTAACTTTGTTTATTCTTAGCTTTACTGTTCCAAAGAGGTCAGGTATTGAACATAATGTCTAGCAATAATCACATGTTGGAGCCCCAGCTTCCAAGGGCTTTGGGGAGCAGATTGGCAAGAAAGAGTGAAAGGAAGCTGGAGGAGGATGTTTATTTATAATAAATACTCTGCCCTAACTTCCTGAACTGAAACCAGTCTAGACTCTTTTTTTTCCATTTTACACAATGTCCGAAACAGAATAAATTTATTAAAACCAAATAAACTGGGGGCTGAGTTTTGGCATGGAGAGTCAGACAGGAATAGAGTCAGCTGCTGGAGTTCAGTCCTCAGACAGATTTGCTAACCAGCAGTAGATTAAAGCTGTGATGACCTTAACTGAACTGGAATTATTTTCTTGACCAGAGGACAATAGAGAAGCCAAACATCTGGCCTGGCGCCCAGGTCAAGAACTCATAGGTCTAGTCATTCAGCTTTCCTTGCTCTTCAGTTATCAGAACTTGGAATGTCAGTAGGAAACTTTATGATCATTTTCTCAATAATTTTTGTGCATAGGAAACTTAGTCTTGGAGAAATTGCCCACCTCTAAATACTCAGGATCTATAGATGGGGGATCCAGTTCTGTCTCCTTTGGGCTGAGGAAATGAGCACAGGAGCAATTTAAAATGCACACACAGGGGTGTGGGACCACAGAGCCCATTCTCTATGAATTGACAGAGCTGCAAACTGTCCAGCTTCTCTCTTCTCATCCTAAGTGGTTTAAGCTACCTTCAGGATCTGGGTACCAGTGAGGATATGTGTATGGAATAGAAGTTTCTAGGGATTTCTGAGCCCAGGCCAAAATCACTATGAGTTTTTATATCTCTGAATACTTCCCACTCCCCATCTCTGTGTGCACATGGGAAGAGGGAAGGCTCATTTATCTCTATTTCACATGAAGGAGGAATGAGTACAACAGTAACCCCAAGTTGAGGTTAATGGGAAAGACAGAATTAGAGCCCAAATCTCTCTTGTTTTAGTTTTCTTTATGACAAAAAATGCTTTTTTTTTTCAGTTTCCTCCATTAAAACGAATTAGAAAAGTTGTTCAGTGAATGAACACTGAAGGAAATGCATATTTTATAATCTTTTTTGCAAAAGATGTTTTTAATTTATGTGTATAGACATTCTGAGTTTGAGAGCAGTATGACATGAGGCCATACTGGCAATTTTAGCTGGACTCTTTAATATTTGAGTTGACTAGGCAAAACAAAACAAAACAAAACCAAAACCAAAAAACCATTCATTCTCAGACCTTTCTGTTCCAAAAAATGTTCTACCTCATATAGCCATAAAGAATAATGGAACTAGGTCCTTATCACTATAGAAACAAATGTCAACTCTAACTGAATTAAAGACTTAAATGTAAGACCCTAAAGTCTGGCACTCCTAGAAGAAAACATATGGGAAATTCTTCAGAACATTGGCCTATGCAAAGTTTTGTTTTTGCATATGAACATAAAAACATAGAGAATAACAGCAAACATTCACAGATAAGATTAGAGTCAACAAAAACACTTCAGAACATCCAGGGAAATGAAAGAATCAGGAGATGTCAGAGTGGAAATATTCACAGATTATACATCCAACAAGGAGTTAATGTTCTGAATTTATAATGAATTTCAATAACTCAACAGCAAAAAGTAAATAAATACAATACTCTAAAAGTGGTTTTAAAGGCAAGCAAGATGGCTCAGATGCCAAGATGCTTCCACAAAGGCCTGGTGAGTTTGGTGCCTGGAATCTACTGTAGAGAAAACAGATTCTTAAGAGCTGACCCTGACCTCCACATGTGCAGTGGCACACATGTGTTCATGCCAACCACACACACACACAGACACACAATACACACAGACACAATACACATGTACAATACACATACACACACACTATATATATATACATATATATACACACATACAATACACACACACAAATTTAATTAGGCTTAATAACTGAATAGACAATTCTCAAAAACAAAAGAGAGAAAGGAAAAAAATCTATGTGGCCAACAGATATACGAATAAATGCCCAACAACATATTCCTCACCTGGAGGCCCTAAAGTTAAGCAAAACAAGCCAGACAGAGGAAGATGAGCCTCTCATGATCTCTCAATCTTATTTGTTGAATCCTCAAATCAGTTGGTCTCATAGATGTTGAGAGCAGAGGCTGAGGATGTCCAAAGGTCTTTGTCAGTGGTATTGTCTTAGAGAGAAGCAAGGGATTCTAGTTTCTATGGCTTAGTAAGGTTAATTCTATGGCAAAAAAAAAATATGTGTATTTCAAAACAGCTAAACACAGGTTTGAATGCACATACCAGAGAAACATGATCTGTGTTTAAGATGATGGGCATGCTAATTATACATTGATTCAATTATTATTCTTTCTCTCCTCTCCTCTTTATATATGTTGTGTTGTGTGTGCACACATGCATGAGTGCATGCATGAATGTGAATCAAAACATCACATTATAGCTTATACATATGTAATTATTAATGAGAGTACTCAGTCTTTGATCTCTAATGTCTATCTTTCTGTGCAGACTTTCCGAGACTGGGTGCTCACCCCCTGAGTGTCCAGGGAAGGAAAGAACCTTAGTGGGATCAGTAGCTACTTGGAAAAGCAATTTTATTATTAGGCAATTTCTACATTCCTTTGAAGTATTTCATTTTTCTGACATCTATGAACTTTATTCTACTCTCAGAAGTTCAATCTCTTTATAAGAAAGAAAGAAATCAGGATTGTTAATCACAAGAGTTTTGAATATCTTTTGTTTAAGGGGTGTGGAACACACTCAGGAATTTACAGAGGAACCTAAGAGGCTGAGATTAGTTCCACACACAGAGTCTTTGCTGTGGTTTGGATTTCGTTCTGTTTGGTGACTAAGATCTGTCTTACTAATACATGCCCTTTCCCACATGTTCCCTCTGGGATCCTGATCCTGCTGATGGTTATCACAGCTCCCCCTATACATTCCTCTGGCAACAAAGCACAAGCATCTTTTGATTTTAGTCCTTGAAAATTCTCTATGCTCAGAAGTTGGAAATATTGTGCCTAAATTGGACATTGTGAAAACTATGCACTCAGCGACTTAATGTTTTAGAAAAAGACAGTACTAAGAAATCAAACTGTGATTAAAATCACCCAGTTTGGGGAAGGATGACTTTCTCCTTGAGGCATCCAGGGAGAACCTGAGCACTTTCTAATTTGACAAATTAGGAATGAAAGGTGGAAGTGGAGAGTCATAGCCGTTCTCCAAAGATAGCTTTAGTAAACGAACATTTTAGCACATGGTCTGACTAGCTTAGTTCCATATTCATGGAGCCTTACGGACAGCCATTTTCCTCCAAGTTACCAGCGGGATCAGAGAGAGCAACAATTCCTGACCCTCTGACTCCCACTTTCTAAATCAACAACACCTCTGGCAGTTTCACAATCATGTAAGTGCCTTACCACAACCACCCTGCCTGTTCACACACACCTCCATTTCCACTGTTGGCCTCTCTCTGCTCCGGCTCTGCTGTATCATTAGTGGTGCTCACAAAAAAGTATCCGAGGTAAGGAAAAGAAAGTCAGACTAAGAGAGGAACCACATCCAAGGGGTAGTCCACAAGAACCATTTTCTCATTTCCTCTGTGATGTTCTTGCTGAGCTGTGGTAGAATGGAGGTTCCACATCACCCAGGTCATCTCTTTGGGGCCAATATGATCCTAATGGCTGTAGACACTGCAGGAAAAGCCAGAACCTTTTATGTACAGTTCAATGTGTATCTGTTCCCTCTCAGACACTGCCCTTCCTAAGAACTCTCCCCTGTGCTCAGCCGTGATGCTATCTCTTGACTTATTGAAAACTTTGCTCCATATGACCACCTGGAGCTACTGTGAGGGCTAAAGTTATGTTTTATGTTTTAATTATGATGCTTAAGAGATTTATGAAATAAAAATGCCTTTAACCTGTAAGCCCCACTTGCCCAAGAACTGATCGCTTCCTAGAGTGCTGGGGGTTCAAAAGTTGAGGTAGAGGTTTTGTTGTTACCCAGTGGGAATAACACTGTATCCTATGAGAGGACATGGAGAGAAGGAGAGACAAAGGCTGCTGAGTTTTTAGGAGAGGGGGGAAAGAATGGGTCATCTGTGGGTCAGTGTCAGCAGGAAGGGTGACATTTAAGAAGGACCAAGAAAAGATTGGATTTAGGAAGTTGTTACTGGCAGCTCTTGATATCCAGGAAAAGGATATTTAACACGTTATAAGAGGCTTTAAGATATCTAATTGCTATAAATTAGCATTATGGTCTATCTAACATCAGGGCTTGCCACTTGTAATTTCCATTTGTCTCTGTTTCTTCCTTGTTATCTATTGTCATTATCAAAATATATGACTACCTGTTAAGTACATTAGACATTCAGAGCATGCCTCAAAATTCAGATGATCAAGGAGAGAAGGAAGTGTCATCAAGGTGATGCTGTCTGGGGTCATCTATTCCCTCATGGCTTTGCCTTGTGGTAGCTGCTCAGTGCTTGGTGAAGGGGTGAGGGAAATCTCATTCTGCTGGTAGAAGTTTGCACTAGTTCTTTTCTGTTCTTTTGCTTCTTGGGACACGGTCTCATGGCATCTCCTGGATCCTAGATTGGCCTGGAACTCCTTAGACATATGTGGAAGATCTTGAACTTCTGATTCTTTTGCCTCTACCTCCTAGTGTTTGATTCATGTGGTGCTTGAGATTAAACCCAGGGTTAAAGACATTTCACTAGTGTTAGACATAGACTCCACTACAACCCTACTCTAGGCCTTTCTACGATGATAACAATGACATGTTTTCTCCACAGTCTTTTAAAATATTAAATAAATTTATCCTGTCCTGAGGAGTTTCCTAGCATCTACCTGTGATGATCAGTATTTGAGGTGATAAGGCCTGGTTCCCATTTTCCAACTTGGGGCAGCTCTACATGACATCATAGCATAAAGATTCCATGGGGAAGTCTAAGACACTATTATGTTTTCTTTTTATTTAGTCTGACTTTCATCCAGCACAACTCCCAAGAGCTTCCCCCAGTAAACTTCCTGCAAGGGAATTTAGTCTCTTAACCTTCTCCCTGGGCAATATGAGTTGTAGCCTATTCTGTTTGTTATTTTTAAAATTCTTATGTCACCACATCTTGAATTATGTCAATTATATTTTTGCTTCTCTTCCTTGAACCTAGGCTAGCACTATTTTGCCATATGAAGACCCGTGGGCCTAAAGTAGAAATTAAATCATGTCATGAAGACTTGAGTCATTATTTGGAGAGTTGACTTTCTGTGTCCTACAGAAGTGTCCTGACCCTGTCCAGCTCTTCTGTCACCCACACCTTCCCACCAGGACTCGACCGTTTCATGGTCAAATTCATAATAATATAGAAGTCTGGTTTCATAACAGGAAATGATTTATCTTACAAAAGAAGTGGCTAAATCTTTCATGTTTATAGATATGCTTTTAAAATTTATATATATATTTTTTTGTGACTCCCCGTGGTTCTTTTTCTCCAGAGATTCAGATCTCGGAAGACCCCAGAGCTTATCCCCAACCTTTTCATGTTCTTCATATCTTCATCTCTCCATGCAAAGTCTATTCAGTCAGGAACAAGGGGTCAGGCCCATTCTACTTTCTGTTTTATTGTTTTATTAAGAGAACTGGTATTTTTAGAAAGGTGAAATAAACAGGGTTGGCTCTAAATTCAATTGTGAAATATGATTTGTCCATAGGGAGCCTTTTCCCTTCTCTGGGAGATTTTTCACTGTGGCTCGTCTTCCATCCCTGGAGACTCCTTGGACCATTGCCCACTTGTTAATTGCTCCCCACAGCAAACCTCTTGCCCATTCTCCAGCTTCTCTGTTCTGCTGATCTCTGTCTATGGCCCAGATACAGTCTAATGACTTCTGGGTTCCACTGCAACAGAAAGTTCTTTGTTCCATGGTTCTTCATCCAAGGCCAAGTTTATTACTCTCCTCCTTCAGGAGACAAACCTGCTTGGCACCGTAATAGCTAGTTAATATGTATTTAAATGAATGTTTAATATATAAATAAATGATGCTTTCTCATACTGTATAACACCCATCCTATCCTTCATCTATCCCAAACATCTGTATTAGTATAGGTTTAATAAACACAGTCTTCCTTTGAGGCATGACCAAATGAAAAGAGCTGGGAGAGGGGCTCTATGTCAAAAACGGATGATAGGGTAATTTATAACTATGATGCTTTGACTTCTGAGACCTCACTGGCCCTACAAAATCTGCCCTTCCCAGCAAACTCAGTAGGCATCGAGACCAAGAGAAATGGGATCTAAATTTAACCTGATTGTTACGTCCTTATCTGAGCATAGGATAATGTATAATACAATTTATCCTAAGCCCTTTATAGTACCCTACTGATTTACTGAGCTCTTCTCTCTGGGAGAGTGTGATGGCTGTCCTTGTTTGTCCCCTTGACTACGTCTGGAAACAAAAGGCACACTTGTGAGAGATTTCTTGCTTGATTTGAAGTGAGTGAATCCTCTTCTAGTGTAGACCTTTGGGTAGGAAGCCACATACCGATGGTTCAGATTTTGATTAGGGAAGGCACATGTCTTTAATTTGAATCTTGAAGTGGGAAGATAAACCTTTAATCTGGGCCACAGCTACACGAAGCCTATAGGGACCTGGAAGAAAGATTTTGTTCTTTGCTTGCTCTTGCCCTGGCTAGCAAGTCCATTTCTTCACTAGCATTAGGATTTTCTTCTTCAGGATTCCAGTGTCTACTGAGACCAGCTGAGACATCCAGCCATTTCCGTTCATAGTCCACCGTTGCTGGACTGCAGCGTGTGGCTCTCTGTCCCTCTCCCCATTCTCTCTCCATACACGTGTGTGTGTGTGTGTGTGTGTGTGTATGTGTGTGTATGCATGTGTATGTATGTGTGTATGTATATGTGTGTGTATGTATGTGTGTGTATGTGTGTATATGTGTGTGTATGTTTGTGTGTATGTGTGTGTAGTATGTGGCTGTATATGTGTGTGTATATGTGTGTGTATGTTTGTGTGTATGTGGGTGTATATGTGTGTGTATATGTATGTGTGTATATGTGTGTATGTGTGTGTATGTATGTGTATGCGTGTGTGTATGTGTGTGTATGTATGAGTATGTGTGTGTGTATTCTGTAAGTTCTGTTACTCTAGAGAACACTGACTAATACAGAGAATTACCTGTAGATTCCAGGTTACTTAAGTTGAACTCATGCACCTACCCCAAACTACTGTTTTGATTTAGAAAGTACCATGTTTGCTTAAATCGTTTTTTCCCCTTTGGATCATAGAAATATCTTCTTAGTTTTTGATGAGTTCCACAATAATGTGCATGAGATTAGCCTAGGTTTTCTTTTAACTTTTGAGGTCTCTCTACTACATCAGAGAATCAGAGACCCCTGGCTGCTTTGAGAGAGCAGCTTTGGCCTTTGCTTCCACAGATCAGCTCCTACCTAAGTCTTCATTTGTCTGAGGAGACAGATGACTTCTGGGCTCATGAAATCCACAGGCACCAGGCCTAACAAGTTCCTAGAGATATCAAACAAGGTACCTGCTTTCATGTTTCAGATACAAACTAATTTGTATAGAGCCCTCACCCCACCTACCTTCCTGATGGGATCTAATCATCATGTTTTTGTCCTACTCACCCCAGAGGCAAGGTCTAGGCATCTAAGGATAGTCCCTATGCCTGTGAGCCTGGGCACGCTATTCAACTCAGCTTCTTACCCTCCTCACCCTCACCCTTCCTAG
>PVIH01010545.1:45487-74700 GCA_004025045.1 Sigmodon hispidus
TTTTTTTTTTTTTTTTTTTTTTTTTTTTTTTTTTTTTTTTTTTTTTTTTTTTTTTTTTTTATCTGGTGGCCTTACTATGCTGAATAATTTAAAGACAGTTATCTCTGGAATTTTCCACTGGGAAGGTGCATTCATTTAAGGAAGTCAGTAAGGGAGCCCCTTTGTTCCATGAGTTCTGACAATTGAAGACATGACATAATATGGATAAGGCTTTTAGACTTTCCTTATTATCCTGGAATCTAAAAATCCTATGCAAACTATTTTATTATCCTCAACAAGCTTTAAATTAACCTTTAGAAACAACAACAACAAAAAAATGGTTCTCCCAAGCTGGGCAGTGGTGGAGCATAACTTCAATTCCAGCACTTGGGAGGCAGAGGCAGGCAGATCTCTACAAATAAGTTCAAAGCCAGCCAGGTCTACAGAGTGAGTTCTAGGACAGTGAGGGCTTCATAGAGAGACTCTGTCTCGAAAAAACAAAAAATAAAACAAACAAAAAGTGGTTCTCCCGAAGTCTAGAAAGAATTCAAACCCAAACCTCCCTATCATGTTCTGATCTGCCTGTGTGTACAGCCCCATCATAGCCTTCCAAATCTACTGATAGCTTCCTGGTTCCATGGGGTTCTATGGAGTCTGGGCTGACTGTCACCTCATGAAAGAGGGTATATTAGGATAAAAATGGTAAAATTAACCATTATTAAACATAATATAATTTTGGAGATTTACTAAGGCTTAAAGTACTGCTTTTTTAAGTAATAAATAGGAAAAGTTGAGACTGAGGGGAGAGCAAAAATGATTAAATGATAAATACATTGGAAATACAAGTGATAAAAGGATGGATTGTATGGAGGACTGGAGACCATGTAAATGGGCTTAAAAGTAACCAGGAGATTGCCTGAGAGTGTGGCCAAGTGGTAGAGCACTCACCTAGCATGCACAAGGTCCCAAGTTCAATTCCTAATAGTACCAAAAAGGGAAAAACAAAGACAGTTGAAGGTGTACTTAGGCCTATGGTTCTCAACCTGTAAGCCATGGCTGAATGTCAGAGTGTGGGATGACTTTTACATAGGGGTTGTATATCAGATATCCTACACAGCAGATATAAGTCATAAGCATATACGGTTAAAAAGAAGCAGTAGAAGTAATTTTATGGTTGGGCGTCACCATAACATGAAGAACTGTATTGAAGGGTCCCAGCATTAGAAAGGCTGAAAACCACTGCCTTAGTGGTGTTAGAAATGTTTAGAGTTTCAAGAAAAGACATCAGGAAAGACTGGGAAACCTCACTCAGCAGATCATTCGTCAGAAAGACTTCCTGAGTGGAAATGTCAAAATGTCAAGGAAGCATTTTGAGATGAGATTGCTTTGTGCTCCCATGATGGAACCAGTGACCCCTGAAGTTCATGGTTTCTCTCACTGTAAGAGTTGCTTTCACGGTCTCCTTTCCAGCCACTGGCCACACCCAGGGGCCATGGGGTTAGCCCACAGAAAGGAACAACCAAGCCTTTGACTCCTTATCCCTCACTTGGAGCCGTCCTTCTGTTCATCTGTGGCTTTTCAGCTCTTAGGCACTTAGGCACTTTTCTTTAGAGCCAAGGACCTGGAGGGGGCTGGAGGGCTATGACAAAGTAGCATCTGTGTGTTGACAGTAACAGCCTGTGGGTCAGCGGCCCACAGTCAAACTCCCCTGCATCCCCTGTGTGCTGAACCGCACACCTTACTGGCAGTAAACGTGGTTAGCCCCGATGTGGTGCCCTGGCGCCAAATGCTCCCCCTGCCTTCCCTCTCTCGCTAACCTTTTACCTAATTGACTCTCTGGCTCCTTTGCCACATTTGTATCAATCATCACGCAGGCTGGTCTGGTACCACCCCTCATCCCACCCACACAGGGAACACAATATCAGTGGGTCCTGACCTAAAAGGAAATAGACCCCAAGGGCATGTGTGTGGGTGTGGGTGGATGTGCCTCTGAGCTGAACAGCTGGGTTCCCTCCAGAGGATTTGGCTTGCAGACTTCTTTTAACAGCGCTGGATTTTATTTATTTCATGGGTTGCTGATTTACACGGGGAGCTGCCATCACTAAATGAGTGTAGCTTTTAACATGCTCTGTTTCTGATGTGTTCAGAAACTTGGAGACATCGTTTAACTTTTGGAGAGAATAAAACTTGAAAACATGTTTTTGTTCTTGGCGCTAAGTCAGAGAAGGATATGTACTTAAGAAGGAGGGTGAGGTTTTTATCCTTGGACGACCCTAAAGGAAAAGAAACTACTGTGTAAGCCATGTGCAAGGTACCAATTCAGTGTCAGTGACACACTAGAACAGCCTCTCTCTAGGAATGCTTCTTCTTCACAGAGATGCCCAGATTTTGAAGTCCCTCTCTTCTCAGAACTCACTCACTGTGAGAAACTAGGCGATGTGAAAGAACGGATGGGAAGCTGAAAACATGAGAGACAAAGAAGGGATGTGATGGGACACAAAGGAAGCGTGGTGATCCTCCCGCCCCTTGTCAGAACACTGGATGATCCTGCTTAGTGTTTCAGAGAATCGGCCCCTTTTTATTCAGCACAGAGCAGCCCTGTGAAGTGACCAGGAATTCTCGGAGCTCAGAGCTCCTCCTTGCCAGCATCTTCTGCCCTGTGATCTCTCTGAAAAACACAACACAGAGTGCAGACTTAAATATTCTTGAAAAAAAAACTTAAATCCACCTTCACTTTGAACTGCTGAACACTTCTGTTGTGGATGCTGGTTTCATTTTTTGTTTTGTTGAAGAGGCCTCACCATGCAGCTCTGCCTGGACTTAAACTTATTACCCACCCCAAAATGGCTTCAAACTATAGCAATCCACCCTCTCAGCCTCCAGAGTACCCAGCGTGAGCTGCACTGCACCGCATTATGACTCTTTATATAGTATTTATTTCTCATTGGTCCTTAAATGGAAAATGGAGAAACCCAATTTGAGTTTGTGCATACAAACCCTTTGCTACTAACTATCTCTAGCGCCCACACTCACCAGCACTGTCCCCTTCAGGAATCCATCACAGAAGTCTTGTACTTTCTCCACTGTAACTGCTGTGATGGGCAGTGTGTCCCACTTGTCATCCACGCTTTCATAAATGGCCAAGGCTGGCAGCTGAGACTCCTTGAGTCTGAAATAGGAGATCACCCTTCCGTTTTCCTTTTTGCCACTGTCCACCAGGACAAAAAGGACCTGTAGTTGGGGAAAGGTTAAAGAAAAAGGTCCTGCTGAGAGTCCAAGGAGACACTAGTAATTTCAGTCACTACGCAGATTGAATGTATGATTTGCATCACATAATTTCAGCATAAGGTAAAGCCTCGCATAATGCAGCACACTTGTAATTCTAGCACTTGAAAGACAGAGATAGAAGGATCAGAGTTCAAAGTCACATTTAATTACACCAAATCAGCAAGTTTGAGGCTATCCTGGCTATATAAGACCCCCCCCCCAAAAAAAACCCACATGTTGATTAAATTTAAATGAATTTTAAATTTATTTTTGTTGCTTTGGTATTTTAACCCTTTAGTCAAATTACTACAAGAATTTTGGCCAGTTGTGATGACATACACTGGTAGGGCTTGCTGAAGGAGGAGGAAAGAGAATCATGAGTTCAAAGCCAGCCTGGGCTATACATTTTTGGCTGGGCATGGTGGCACATTCATTTAATCCTACCTCTTGAAAGGCAGAGGCAGGCAGATCTCTGTGAGTTTGAGTCCAGCCTGATCTACAAAATGATTTCCAGGACAGCTAGAGCTGTACACAGAGAAACTCTATTAGAGAAACCAAACCAAACAAAACAATAAACAAACAAAAAAAATTTAAAAATTGGAATTTGGGGTTGGAGAGATGGATTAGAGATTCAGAATGTACACTGCTCTAGCAGAGGACATGAATGGCTCTTGGCATATCACAGAAGGTAGCCCAAAGCCTCTGTAACTCCAGCTTCAGGAGATACAACACTCATATGGTCTCTCTGGGCATCTTTATTCCCTCCACCTCAGATTAAAAATAAAAACAATCTTTTTTTAATTTTATTTTGTTTTTTCTCTTTCTTGAGTTATTATTTTTATTATTTGAAAAGATTGTTTTTCCATATCTACCCCTGCTCCCCTCCCTTCCCTCCTCCCAGTCCCTCCCAGTCCTCCTCAGCCTCCCCCACCCCTTCTACCCATCCATTCCCCAAGGAGGGCAAGAGATCTCAAGGTGGGTCAGTTTTAAATTCACAGTTATCAGCGTTAATCTGTATAAGTTTTAAAGGCTACACGAATACTCCTGGAACATAAAATTACCTACAAGTGTGGACTAGGCCAGAAAATGAATACTTTTAGAAAGTATATGTACCCCTAAAAATGATAAGAACTACTATTAACATTATTTAATTTGTACTTTGAAGAGTCTTTGATGATTTCCTAAGCAAGAAAGTACAGCCTGATGACTAAAGGCAGAGAGTAGGATTGAGTTGGCCTCTGCATTCCTGGCTGTGTGATCTGCAACTTAGTTTCTCTGAGACTCATTTTTTTTTTATTTGTAAAAGGCACTGGTTGGGGCAGAAATGAAAGAGATGGTCCCCTCAGTCATTGTGGTGCATAGTACGAGTTTGGTAAGCATTATATTCTAGCCATGCTCTACCAACTCCCACTCCAGAGTTGGATATAGTGTTCTTTCTTGCTGTAAGTACACATTTTGAATATAGTAGCTGGTAACAGAACAAAACCATTGTAATAATATGAGACAGTGAAGGCTCTGGGTAAAGTGCATGGGTCCTTTACTTCTGGAATTCTCCATTTACTACTTTGAGCCCATGGTTGACTGGGTCACTGAAATGTAGAAAATAAAACCACAGATGGGCTGGGGGGAGTGGGCAGAGGTAGGAACTATTTATTAAGTCATGTCTACCAAGGTGGAAATCCCTTCGGTCTTCCAAGCAAAGGATTGTCTGTATTCAGGAACACTTGGTGCTCCCCATGTCAGGGAATCAATCCTCCCCAAGGCAACTTATGTGATGGCCCTCATTAGAAAGGCTTCTTCTTGGGTTCTGCAATGCAGGGGTAGGTGAGGATGCTGTCTCAGAGATCAAGTAGAACTGCACCAGAAGGGAGGGTGACAAAGGATCATGATGTACTTGAGGGTAGTACCAGGTTCTTTGTAGGTACCCAGGTGAGATGTAATCACTGCTATCTGTTCCAGCCATTAGAGGCTCTAATGAGTAAACAAATTCTGACTAGGCGATTTGGTTTCAGCCTATTTATACTTACCGTCTCCCAACATGCCAGTGTATCAAACAACCACATAGCTACGGCTAGAAGATTGCTTACTTGAGTTTTATTATTACAAAATAAAGTCTCTTTAATTTCAAAGTTTTCTACTTCTCACCCCCAACTCTTTACTTCATAACTGTGAAACCATACCATTTACCTTCTCCCCAGCCCCATCTTCCTATGGTGGTGACTGTCTCCATCTCACCTGTCCCTGGAAGAGCTTAGCTGCCTTCCGGTATCTCAACAGGCTCTCCTCATACTCTGGGGATGCCTTGTTCATCACCAGGAGAAGATGAGTCTGAACCTTGGTGTTAAATAAGCCAGCTGCAATCTGAAAAATTAAAATGTGTTATAGAAGAAGGATAGGAAAAGGAAGGGGAGGGGAGGAAGGAGGAGGAGGGGAGGTACAGAGACACAGAGAGACAGAGACACAGAGAGACAGAGACGTGCCATTGCAATGAACAGAACAGCACAAATGCAAGCAGTCTTTAAGATAGATCTTAAAACTTTCATCATCTTGAATGGGAGCAAAACACATTGTATACATGAGTAGAATTATCAAATAATAATAAACATATATTGGGAGATGGCTCAGGAGTTAAGAGCACAGTAATTCTTCTTGTAGCGGATATTGGCTTGTTTCCCAGAACCTAAATAGTAGCTGACAACTCCCTGTAACTCCAGTTCCAGAGGATCTGATAACTTCTTCTGGACTTGTCTGGCACATGTACATATGAGATGCACAAGAACATAAACATATACATAGATAGAAAGATAGACACCTTTGAAAAGCAGACCCTTGTCCAGAGCACAGACCCATGCCCAGAGCAGACTCAGAAATGAGCGGATTTCAACTCCTGGGCTGTCTACCTGGAGAATCCCTCTCAGGAGCCAGGGTGACACCCATGGTTCTGACCTCACACTCTCCATAGCAGACAAGCCCTAGGCTAAAGCTCAGAGGGGCCTTTCCCAGCTATACACATAGCAGAGGGACCTCCCATGGCCTGGCCTTGCCTCCAGGGCAAGCTGTGTCATCAAGACAGACATACAGACACCTTTAAAATGCAGAGCAGAGTCAGAGATCTTGCAGACCCCTTTCTCAGAGCAGACAGAAGACACAAAAGGCCTCTGGCCACAACTGACTAGGAGATGACTAAGTGTGAACCACTGAAGCAGTGGCAGATGCCAGTGAAAGAACACATATAGCAATACAAAGAACAAGAAGGCAACACCAGAAGAAACTGGTGGTTCTACAACTTCAAGACCTAAACAGAACAATTAAGAGGAAACAGAAGGAAGCAACAGCAAAAACACCTTTATGAAGATTACTGAAGCCTTAAAAGATGATATAAAAAATTCCCTTAAGGAAATAGAAGAAAATACAAACAAAAATTGAAAGAGATGAACAAATCCTTAAAAGAAAAGGAAAATCAACAAATGAAAGAAACATTTTAAAAACCAAAAATTGAAATAGAAGCAATAAAAAAAGGCACAATGTGAGGCAAAGGTGGAAATAGAAAATCTGAAGAAAAGAACTGGAACTACAGATACAAGCATAACCAATAGAATCCAAGAGATGGAAGAGAGAATCTATGAAGTGGAAGACTCAATAGTGGAAATAGATACATCAGTCAAAGAAAACACTGAAACCAAAAAAGTCATAACACAAAACTTTCAGGAAATTTGGGACACCATGAAAAGACTAAATCTGAGAATAATAGGATTAGAAGAAGGAGAAGAATACCAATTCAAAGGCACAGATAATGTATTCAATAAAATCATACACAAAACTTTCCCAGCCTAAAAAAGGAAATGCCTATAAAGATACAAGAAGCTTACAGAACACCAAGTAGATTAGATGTCCCAAAAAGGTATGCTTGCCACATAATAATCAAGCCACAAAACATACAGAACAAAGAAAAAATTTTAAGAGCTGCAAAAGAAAAGGGCCAATTTACCTATAAAGGCAGACCCATCAGAATCACACCAGACTATCCAATGGAAACAATGAAAGCAACAAGGTCCTGGTCAGAAGTTATACAGACACTAAAAGAGCATGGCTGCCAACCCAGACTACTATACCTAGCAAAACTATCTATCACCATAGATGGAGAAAACGAGATATTTCATGACAAAATCAGATTTAAAAATACCTATCCACAAATCTGGCCCTTCAGAAACCACTAGAGTGAAAACTCCAACCAAAGGATCCCAGAAGCCACAAACAATTGATAATCTCACAGAATAAAAGCTCAATGAAAAGAAATACACACAAACAACCACCAAAAATAACAGGAAAAAAATCAGTGGTCATTAATATCCCTTAATATCAATGGACTCACTTCACCTATAAAAAGACACATTCTAACATGATGGACACAAAAACCTCTTATTCCCTTCTTCATCTGAGTACACTGTAAATATAGAGTCGACAATTTTGTGAATTTCAACCATTTTGGAATAAAACATCTTTCTGCTGCATTCAAGAAACACACCTCAACCTGAAAGATAGACACAGGCTCAAAGTAAAGGGTTGGGAAAAGATTTTCTAATCAAATAGCCCCAAGAAACAAGGTTGCCACCTTAATATCTCACAAAGTAGACTTCAAACTAAAATCAATTAAAAGAGACCAGTATGGATGTTACTTATTCATCTCAGGAAAAATTGATCAAGATGAGATTTCAATACTGAATATTTATGCCCCTAATATAAGGACAGACACATACATATGTAAAAGAAACACTACTAAAGCTCAAACCCCACATCAAATGTCACACTCTAATAGTAAGAAACTTCAATACCCTACTTTTTACTTTTGGATAGGTCAACCAGAAAGAGACTCAACAGAGAAATAAGGGGTCTAACAGAGGTTATGATGCAAATGGACTTAATAGATATTTATAGAAGCTTCCATTCAAACACAAAGGAATATACATATTTCTCAGCACCACAAGGAACTTTCTCTAAAATTGACCACATAATTGGTCATAAAGCAAATATCAATAGATAAAAAAAATGGAAGTAATCCCTTGTATCATATAGGACCACCATGGTCTAAAGTTAGAGTTCAACAACATCAAGAATCACAGAAAGCCTACCAACTTTTGGAAACTAAACATCACTCAACTGACCCGCCTCTGGGTCAAGGAAGAAATTAAGAAAAAGAAACAAAGACTTCTTAGAATTTAACGAAAATGAATCCACAACGTACCCAAACTTGTGGGACACAATGAAAGCAGTATTAAGAGGAAAATTCATAGCGCTAGATGCCTATATGAAAAGCCTAGAGAAATCCCACACTAGAGAACTAACAGCACGGCTGAAAGCCTTAGAACAATTAAAAGCAAACTCATCTAGAAGGAGTAGATGGCAGGAAATAATCAAATTTAGGGCTGAAATCAATACAATTGAAACATAAAGAACAATACAAAGATCAATAAATCAAAGAGTTGGTTCTTTGAAAAAGTCAACAAGATAGATAAACCCTTATCCAAACTAACCAAAAAGCAGAGAGAGAGAGAGAGAGAGAGAGAGAGAGAGAGAGAGAGAGAGAGAGAGAGAGAGAGAGAGAGAGAATCAACAAAACAAATGAAAAGGGGGACATAACAACAGACTCCCAGGAAATCCAGAGAATTGTCAGGTCACACTTTGAAAGTCTATACTCTACAAAAATGGAGAACCTGAAGAAATGGACTGCTTTTTGGACAGGTACCATTTACCAAAATTAAATCAAGATCTGATTAAAGACCTAAACAGACCTATAACCCCAACAGAAATTGAAGTTGTCATTAAAAGCCTCCTAAGTAAAAAAAGCCCAGGTCCAGATGGTTTCAGTGCAGAATTCTTCCGGATATTCCAAGAAGAACTAATATCAATACTCCTCAAACTGTTCCATACAGTAGAAATTGAAGGAATATTGCCAAACTCTTTCTATGAGGCCACAATAACCTTAATGCCCAAGCCACTCAATGATGCAACAAAGAAAATTACAAACCGATTTCCCTCATGAATATTGATGCAAAAATTCTCAACAAAATTCTGGCAAACTGAATACAACAACATATAGAAACTATCATCCACCATGATCAATTAGGCTTCATACCAGAAATGCAGGGATGGTTCAACATACAAAAAAACTGTAAATGTCATCTATCATATAAACAAACTGAAGGAAAAAAAACCCCACATGTTCATATCCTTAGACGCTGAAAAAGCCTTTGACAAAATCCAACACTTCTTTATGATAAAAGTCCTGGAGAGATCAAGAATACAGGGAAAATGTGTAAATATGATAACGATGATTTACAAGAAGCCAACAGCCAACACCAAACTAAATGGAGAAATACTCAAAGCAATCCCACTAAATCAGGAACTAGACAAGGCTGTCCTCTCTTCCCTTATCTATTCAATATGGTTCTTGAAGTTTTAGCTAAAGCAATAAGAGAACAAAAGGAGAGTAATGCAATACAAATTGGAAAACATGAAATAAACCTATCTCTATTTGCAGATGATATGATTACATACATATACATGCATATATACATAAGTGACACACAAAATTCTACCAGGGAACTTCAGCTGATGAACACCTTCAGCAATGTAGCAGGATACAAGATTAACTCAAAGAAATCAGTATCCCTCCTATACAGTAAAGATAAAAGGACCAAAAAAGAAATAAGGGAAACATCACCCTTTATAATAGCTGCAAATAGCATTAAATACCTTGGTGTAACTATAACCAAAAAATTAACAGACCTATTTGACAAAAATTTTAAATCACTGAAGAAAGAAATTGAAAAAGATATCAGAAAATGGAAAGCTCTCCCATGTTCCTGGATAAGTAGGATCAACATAGTAAAAATGGCAATGCTACCAAAAGCAATCTACAGATTCAATACAGTTCCCATCATAATCTCAACACAATGTTTTACAGACCTTGAAAATCAATACTCAACTTCATTTGTAAAAACAGGAAATCTAGGATTGCCAAAACAATTTTGCTCAACAAAAGAGGCATTGCCATCCTCGACTTTGATTTATACTATAGAGCTACAGTAACAAAGCAACCTGGTACTGGCATAAAAACAGACTTGTTGATCAATGGAATCAAATTGATCCCGTCGTTAACCCAAAAACTCATAAACACCTGATCTTTGACAAAGAGGCCCAAAATTCAATGGAAAAAAGATAGTATCTTTAAAAAATGGCGTTGGCATAACTGGATGGTAGTGTGTAGAAAAATGCAAATAGATCCAAACCTATCACCCTGCACAAAACTCAAATCCAAGTGGATCAAAGACCTCAACCTAAACCCAGCCACTCTGAGCTTGATAGAAAAGAAAGTGGGAAATACCCTCCAATGCATTGGCACAGGCAACCACTTTCTAAAAATAACACCAGTGGCACAGACACTAAGGACACAGTCAATAAGACAAAACAGCAGCATACAGAATGGGAAAAGAGTTTTACCAACCTTACGAGTAACAGAGGATTGATCCCTAAGATATATAGAGAACTCAAGAAACTAGAGCCCAAAGCCCTAAATAACCCAGTTAAAGTGAATTCTCAGCAGAAGAATTACAAATGGCTGAAAGGCACATGAAAAAATTCTCAACATCCTTAGCCCTCAAAGAAATGCAAATCAAAACAACTTTGAGATACCACCTTACACCTCAGATTGGCTAAGATAGAAAGCACAGATGACAGCCTATGCTGGGAGGATGTGGAACAAGAGGAACACTCCTCCACTGTTGGTGGAAGTGTAAGCTTGTTCAGCCACTCTGGAATGCAGTATGGCAGTTTCTCAGAAAACTGGGAATCAATCTCCCCAAGGACCCAGCAATACCACTATTGGGCATGTACCCTAAAGAGGCACATTCACACCCCAAAAGCATTAGCTCAACTATGTTCATAGCAGCATTATTTGTAATATCAAGAACCTGGAAACTAACCTAGATGCCCCTGAACTGAAGAATGGATTAACAAACTGTGGTACATCTACACAATGGAGTACTACTCAGCAGTAAGAAAAAATGCTATCCTAAAATTGGCAGGCAAATGGATGGATTTGCAGAATATCCTCCTGAGAGAGGTATCATAAACCCAGAAAAATAAACAGGGGTTGTTCTCACTTATTAGTGGACTCTAAACAAAAAGCAAAGCATACCCAAGCTTCAAACCACAACCACTGAACAGCTTTCGATCTGAAGCACCTTGGACTAGCACCTTGGAGCCCATTTTCTCTAGAGGAACACCTGACCCAGTCTTGATGTTGGGGTGAGGAAAGTGGATCTGCCTGGAGTGGATGCTAAACTAAACCACATTGGGATCTTGGGACCTCCCATCCTTTCTGGGGAGGAGATAATGTGATGTGGAGAAGAGAGAGTGACTGAGAGGGGTGGGAGGGGGAAGGGAGTTTGAACAAAGGAACACATGGATAAAAAAAAATGAGACTTTATTTAAAAAAAGATAAAAAATACATAAATAAATAATTAAATATCTTTTTAAAAAGTACAATTCTCTGGGGGTTGGAGAGACAGCTTAGATCTTAGGACATGTACTATCCTTGCATAGGACCTAAGCTCAGCTACCAGCATCCATGCTGGGTGGCTCACATTGGCTTTAATTCCAGCTTCAGGGGATCGATTGGACACCCTCTTCTGACTTCTGCAGGCACCTGCATGCATATGGTGCACATACCACCAAACAGACATCGACATGCACAAAATCAAAAATAATGAACATAAATCTTAAAACTAAGTACAGCCATCTGGTTTTTGGGTAACTGTGTAGACCCCTGCCCCTCACTAAACAACACCAAATGGAGAGCTACAACAGCCCTGAGGATGAATTTGTATGGTACCAGCAGCCCCAGGGATGCAGCAGCCCCTAGGATAGGTTTATACAAAAATAACAGGAGCAGGTTTCTGGTCACAAGAGTGAACCTCCTTCCACCTAGCTGCTTCAGCATTGGTAGAGTCTGCAGATGACTTCAGCCTGGCAAATGCGTGCAGTGTTTCCAGAGACCCAGATGTCCAGAAACATCCAGCTACTCCATGCCCACTGGCTGACCCCTAGGAACTTTATAAGCTTTTCTAGTGCAGCTGGCCACAGAGGGACCAAGGCAAGCCTGGTCAGATGACTGTCTTGGACTTCAACAACAGGTTCAGTTTATATTAAGGACACAGAATGGTAAAAATTGATTCTTGTTATTATCGCTTTTGTAGTTATAGTAACAGATTCATGTTACTTAAATTCAGAGTGGCATCTCCTCTTGTAAGGCAGAGAGAATTCTTGGGAAGAGTGGACAGACAAGAGGTAAGGAGTAAGAAGGCAGAGCTAGATTTACAGAAGGGATGGGGGCACTGAAGTAGTTGGCTTAATTTCAGCAGACACAGACTGGTTTGCAAAGGAATGCCACACTGAGTGTGTACATTGAATGTACATGCAGGACCAGGGCATGGCTGTAATTTCTGCCCAGTTTTTCTAGTTCAAAAATTTGTATCAGCATGGATAAAAATAGCAGTTATTAAGGGGCAGTTCTCCAAAGAAAAAGAAATTACTTATGAGATGTGGAAGTTCTAATAAAAATTAAATATGCATCTTTAAAGAGGTTCTTCCTTGACTTTCTCTAATATGCTTTGTTGTCCTTAATAATTTAAAATTTGAAAGAGACACAAAGTTATTTTGTAAGATGAGATCTGGGCCAGGCCTAAGAGCTCAGGAAGATGTGTCCTTGCCCTGCTTGGCTGGCATCTGGGACACTATGACACGAGGCTCATGTGCACAGGGAATACTTGACCATGTGTTCTGAGTTCTAGACCATGAAGTTCTGTGGACACAACAGAGACAATAGTCAATCTCTAGTTTAAAAAAAACCCCAAAAAACCTATGATGACTACTCTTGACTGTCAACTTGATTGAATTTAGAACCACCTAGGAGACACACTTCTGATTATGCCTGTGAGGGCATTTCCAGAGGAATTTGAAGAGAGAAGACGCACGATAAAGGTGGATAGAAAAAAAATCCAATGGACTTCAGTCTTGAATAGAACAATACAAATAAATAAATAAATAAATAAATAAATAAATAAATAAATAAATAAACAAGGAAAAAGCAATCTGAAGACCAGTCTTTATCTCTCTAATTCCTGCCTATGGATGCACGGTAACCAGATATTTCACATTCGTGCCCCCACACCTTCTCACCATGATGGACCATGTCTCTTTAACCTGTGAGCCAAAACCAACCCTTTCTTCCTTGAGTAGCAACAAGAAGCAAAGCAATGAATAAAAAGCATCCTTCCTGGTCATTGCTTGAGAAAGATGACTGAGTGATTGTCTCAGAGCCACTTACACAGCAAGACTCCAGATTCTGAAGGTTTGGATACCTTAACTTTGCATTTTGGGCTTTTTTT
This sequence comes from Sigmodon hispidus, assembly GCA_004025045.1. Classification (NCBI taxonomy): domain Eukaryota; kingdom Metazoa; phylum Chordata; class Mammalia; order Rodentia; family Cricetidae; genus Sigmodon; species Sigmodon hispidus. The sequence goes on from PVIH01010545.1 coordinate 59,182, forward strand.
TTTTTTTTTGAGTTGTGGTATAGCTTGATTAGCTTTTCTGTGTCTGTTTCTCTCTTTGTCAAATAGGGAAGGACAAACCAATCAATCTTAAAGGGTTAGTAAGGACATTGATATAAGCAACATGTCAGGTGTTCCATGTTTAGTTACTAACAGTGGAGAGAAGGTCTCTGCTGTGGGGGCAAGGACCCTCCTTGGCACAGGGACAAAAACCAAGATCATAGGGGGTCAGTGTTTACCAGAGGGCTGTACTCCGTCACCCAGTGGAGGCTGTGTATGTGAATGAAACGGCTCAACTTGGCGGCATCTAAGTTTTCAATGCTTTCATCATCCAAATGCAGTTGTCCATTGTCAACCTGAGGAAAGAAACAAGACACAATAAAGGACCGAGTGACCCTTGCGGCATCTTTGAGATCACTGGTAAATGGTATTTGATTCTGAGGATGTAACAGGCACTGAGCACAACTCCAAACGTAGCAAGTAAGTTTCCTACCTTCAGGGATACTTTTTCCCTACTTGTCTTTTAAGGACTATTTTTATATAATATAATCACTGGCATATTGAACTATGCATTTTCCATCAGCACAGCTGTTCTAAATTCCATTTTCTTAACCTCTGGCTTATTTTTCATTTAGTTATTTCCCACTCTTCTTTTTTCTTCCTTTGTTTGGGAAGTTGTTTAAGCTTTATTTATCCCTTTAATGACAGTTATTATGTAACACATAGCTTTTAAGTTATCAAAATCTAATATTAGTTGGCAGTTACATCTCCCTGTTGAACATTAGAGCATACATACAAAGATAAAAAAACTAAAGAAAAGATTAAAAAACTAAAGAAAAAACCTAAAAGATTATCTTAAACAAATAAAGCTTATGAAATAATACATGTCAAGGTATAGAGTAAATATACTTCTAAATTGAAATTTTGAAGGAAAACTCACCCAAACCATTGGGTATTTTAACACATAAAGCAAGGCTGTCAATGTAGCCCAATGGTAGAACATTTGTTTGTTTAGTATGTGTGAGTTCCTGGGTTCATTTCCCAGCAATGGGACTGGAGATGTGTAGACCAGTTGGTAAAAGGCATGCTCGCCCCTCCCCTTTTCAGCACTGCATGAAATAGACATGTTGATTCCTGTAACCTGAGGCAGGAGGATCAGAAACTCAAGGTACCTCTGCTGTACAGTGAGTTTGAAGAGGGTGAGAGTTGGGTTAAGCCACTTGGCAAACATGCAATTGTGCTGAAGTCCAAAACACATAGTAGTAGTAGTAGTAGTAGTAGTAACATTGAGAAAAAGATGTTTGAACCATAGAGAAAGTCTCTGTGGACCTTGTTCACCTTTATATTCCCAGCATTTAACAAACCATTAGAGACTAAGTAGAAGGCTACTATGGCGGTTCATGTCTTTAATCCCAGTATTTAGGAAGACCAGGCAGGCAAGAGGATTGCCAGGAGTTCAAGGCAGCCTAGGCTACATGGAAAGTTCTAGGCCCTCCTGGGCAATAGAACAAGACCTTGTCTCAAGCAAACAAAACAAAAATAGGGAGTTAGAGAATGGTTAAGAGAATTTGCTGCTCTTTCAGAGGGTCTGAATTCAGTTTTTAGTACCCTAGGTTAGGTGACTCCCTACAGTTTATAGCTCCAGCTCCAAGAGGATCAGGACCCTCCGGACTCTGCCAGCACCTGTTCTCATGGGAACGTGTCCACACAGAGACACAGACACATGGACATATTCACAGAGACAGACAGACAGATGGACAGACAGACGGGAGAAGGGGCAGAGAGGTGGGTTGGGGGGGGGAGACAGAGACAGAGAGAGACACACAGAAGGGAGAGAGAGACAGAGAGAAACTGTTCTCTTGAATCTTCTCTGCTGTTTAAGGGCGGGGCTTGCCAGCTGGCAGAATTTCTCACACTTAGGACTTTGCTATTGCAACCACTCAGATCATCATGCTAATCAAGGCCCTCTTAATACTGAGTGTGTCCAAGTGCCTGAAGATTATTTTTCTAGGACATAGATGCCTGACTCCTGTGAGCAGCTGGCCAGGCCGGTAGAGTGGCCAGGAGGCTCCGCCTCTCGCTCCCCGGTTTCCAGGCAATTCCTCAAGTTTCCCAGAATTGGAGATCTGGATGCACCAAGAACTCCAGGTGGATTTCTGAGCTCAGGAATGCAGAGGAAGGGCAGAGGGCGTGCAGCAGGGATAAAGTTCCTTCCCTGGGCAGTGGGAGCGCTTCAGTAAACCGCCCTTTCCCCTGCAGGCTCTCTAGTTCTTCCAAGAAAACATCCCTGATTATTTCATTATTTCCTAAACTAATAAACTCAGAAATGTTTGTGAACTGGGTTCCTGGAGGCAACACTTGAACAGAAAGTCTGCTTACCGTCAAGGGGATCATTTGCATAATGCACTGGAGAGAAAGTTCTAACCTTGAACAAGACTTTGGGAATGCTTTTTAAAAACATCTATTTTGTGAGTGTTTGGAAGGAATTTTACTGAAGATATTCTCCCTAGGGCAGACATTCTGAAGGCAGAGAAGAGCAGGCTGGAAGGGCTGGGAACTCAAGGGACTGAGGTTTTTGTTTTGGACACTGTGTGCATGTAGAGACACCAGCATAGTTTTCTCTGTAGCCAAAGATGAATCTGAACCCCTAATCTTCCCTGGTCACCTCTTTAGTATTGAAACTGCAGGCATGTACTACCATGCCCCATTAATCTTAGTATATGCAACAGCCATAATATTTTATGGCAGTCCAGTCATAAAGTAACTTGAATAGCACTGAGAAATGATTTGTTAAATAATTATCTCATATCTCCGGTTTTTAGATGTATATGTGTGTATATATAATATATTTGTTGCTCAGCTGCTACACACACACACACACACACACACACACACACACACACACACACATTCACTTCTCTTTGTTTTCAGACAGTGTCTTCTATAGTTAGAAGTTTCTGGTCTAGCCTAGCCCTGAGGTCCAGACCAAGAGTCCCAAATAATCACACAAAGATTTATATTAATTATAAGCTGTTTGGCTGATGGCTCAGCCATATTACTATATAACTCTTATACTTTATGTTAACTCATATTTCTATCTGTGTTTAGTCATGTGGCTTGGTACCTTTTTGCTCACTCAGTATAGCATTCTCATCTTGCTTTCTCTGCATCTCACTGTCATCTGCTCCTCTGCTCCTCTGTTTCCCAGAATTCTCCTTGTCTGGTTGCTCTGACTCTACTTCCTGTCTAGCTACTTGATCAATCAGCATTTTATTAAACCAATTTTTACAGTACAAAAGCAATCTCCTACAGCCCAGAATGACTTTAAATTTTCTCTGTAGCCAAGGAAGACCTTCAACTCTGGTTCCTCAAGTCAGTCTCCTAAGGGGCTGGATTATAGCTGTGCACCACAACACCCCCACTAAATACAAACTTTACAAAAGTGTTTTGATATTTTGATAATATCACTTTTCTCATTCACTAATTTATTTTTAAACCCTCATTTCTTCTGGCTCCCTGTGTCTGGTAAGGTACAGCTCATATTGAGCATTTGAAAATAACTGTACAAGAGTCAGAAATGACCTACCATGTTTCTCTCATATCCCATTGGGTCAGAGTTGGGCTGACTTTATTTCTTTATTTTTCTTTTTTCTTAATTATAAATTAAAGTATTTTAATCCATGTATCCCCTTGCTCTCCCTCCCTTCCCCCTCCTAACCACTCTCAGTCAGCCTTCAGCCTCCCTCCTCCCCATCCCCCCATTTCCTCCCCAGAAAGGGCAAGATGTCTCAAGGTGGATCAGCTCAACATCCACTCCAGGCAAGTCCAATTTCCTTATCCTAATATCAAGAGTGGGTTAGGTGTTCCTCTGGAGGGAATGGGCTACAAGGTGTCAGTCCATGCACATAAACACAGTAGGCGACTGTCCACTGACATGTGGAGCCTCAAGGGGAGGCATCTGACTTTATTTCTTAAAGGAGCAGTGAATGAGAATCCAAAGTAGTACAAATATTCAAATAACAGGGCAGGCTCATGGTATTTTAACTCCAGAGATTGGATCCCATGATGATTAGCTCTGCATGCTGTCACACTCTCAGACAGGCTGAATCCTTGACAGCCACACTAATATAAGCAACTTCTTGTCGTTCCTTGAATTTTGTTTAAATGCTTCCTGGAATCCATTATATAAGTCATCCTGCACTATACCATTATATAAGATCATATTCTGCTATGCTTTCTGTTGCTGTGGTGAAGACCATGGCCAAAAGCATGAGGGGAAAAAAGGGGTTTATTTGGCTTACAGGTCACCGTCTGTCATCAAAGAAAGCCACAGACAGGAACCTGGAGGCAGGAACTTAATGAGAGAGGATGGAGGAATACAGCTTACTGGTTGCTCTAGCTAGTCTCTGTTTTCAGTTCCTGCCCTTGAAGGACCCTGGGTTCTAGGGCTTGACCCAGGCATTCAGTTCAGGTATTCAGCAGAGCACCCCCCATGAGAACAAGGAACTAAAAGTCTAAAAGTCTGTCCCAGGAAACAGAGTGACCCAGCCCAGATAGCCGTAATCAACTCAGATAGGACATAATGGTCTGGTCGAACCTGTGATTAAAATACCAGAAGTTCCAAGCAGAATAGCGGTGACCAACACCCGGTTGTAAAAGTCCCCTAACCAGATGGTCTTAAGGCAACCCCATGACTACTGTGAGCAACCTTATGACTTTGAAGTATGACCTTTAAAGTGACCAATCATATGTTGCCCCAGTTGCTATGGTGATTTTATGGTCTTAGCCTTTAAAAGAGATATGAGATTGCTCCTCCCTTGCTCCTGAGGCAGGGAGGAAGCCTGTCTGCAGACGAAATAAACCTCATGCTTTTTTGCATCAACTGGGACTGGAGTCTGGGTTCTTGGGGCCCCCCTTCCCGAGGATAGTACCCTGAGTCTGGGGTCTATCATGTAGAGGCTCGTCTGGGATTTTGGGGGTGCCCCTAGACCCCCACTCCAAGACCGGTTGGAGATAAGAACGAGCTCGAATGTTCCATGTGTGTGTTGTGTCCTTATCTGTTGTCTGGGCAATTTGGCATCTGTATTTTGTTCCTGCACAGGACCAGTGCACTTGGGCCAGTGGGGGAGGCAGGCAGATGTGCCTTAAGTCGGGGCCCCTCTGGTCCCCTCTCTGATGGTCTCCTCTAGGGTTGTCTGAGAGAAAGGTAGGAGTCTTGGTGTCTCCCCTTCCTGGAGAACGGAGTCGTTCGCGTCCGTCCCTACCCCCCTCGGATTGTGTTTGCTCTGTGTTTGTCAATTGTCTCAAAAACCAGGACCCAAAAGCCCCCGGTTCTTCCCAAGAGCCAGGGGAATCTGTTGTTGACTGGCAGCATTCCCATAGCAGCCTCCTGAAAACTGTTCATTGCTCTCTTCATGTGTATCTATGCAGATGTTTTAGCCAGGCTACGCCTATCGATGAATGTGTGAGTGCATGAAAACAGAATGTGTGTTTAGACTCATGTGTACATGCATTTTTGTAACTCAGATGTTATCTGCTCATTTGGTTCTGTTTCTGGTCAGAAAGTTCTATTTTCCTTGTTAAGAAGCTTTGTCTGTTTCTCAAGAGAGTTATCTATGTTGTTCTGATGTGTTTTCTAATTTTGTTAAAAGCATAAAGCTGAGACAGAATGGTTTAAATATTTTTGCTATCTCTATTCTCAATAGCAGTTGGTCACCACACACAGCTGCTGTGACTGCACTTATGGTCAGGAATCAGAACTTAGCAGGAGTTCAAATGTTTTTTTGATATGACAGTGATAGAAGTTATTAAATAAAGTTAAAATCTGTTATAATTAAAAATCTGTCCATGAAAAAATTTAAAAGCATATGACATGACTTCATTTTAGACTGCATTTTTGGTCAGTCACTGACTGTAGTTGCTGAGACAAAGCAACTGCTGCTTTGATTATTCAGATCCAGTGGGTTAGTCATCTTTTACAGAGGTTGGTTACAAATTATTAGGTAAGAAAAACAAAAACCCTACTGCTAGTTTCAGATGCTTCATGTTGCTCATATGCTGCTACAGTGTATGCATATTGAAGAGAACCATAAAAAAGACTGTGAAAGTTTTTATGTTATCCAGAAGATGATAGAGAAGGCAGAGGATTGAGATAATAAAGAGACAGGAAGAAAAAAATGTCTGAAGCAAAGATGCCTAAGGAATTAGAGAGATCGACTGAAGGTATATAAAATGCTGTAGAAGATATATAAAATATTATAGAAGGTCAGAGGTCATGTGGATTTTGTTTGCTGTGGTTTCTCACACCTGCTGATACTGAATTTTAAAAGGAAACTGTAAGATATTGGGTTAATTCAATTTGGTTTTTCTTCATTTTGGAATTAGCTTCTGATTCTTCACTGCAAAATGTTTATGACATATAAATGGTTATGTAGACATGTATGTGACTTAGAGTTAACTATGTGTAGATGAAAACTAGCTTTAAATCTGTATATATATATACATATGTATGTAAGTAACTTAGATCCAACTCTAATGTGTAAATATAACTATAATTGTTAAAATGCTGAAATTAGCTTACTTTTATTAATCATCATGCACTATTGATATTTATGTGACAAGAACTTTGGCAGATGACCTAATTTGAGCATACAGACTCCATGCTGAGTGTAAAAATAGATTCTATGTGCTAGAAATTTTTTTAACTTATCTGAAAACAAGTTTATAAGTATATAATCAAGGTTGCAAAGACAGCTTATCTTGCCAGACATAGATCTTAAATCTAAGTTCAGCACATAGTTTTGAAAACAAACATTTTTAAGATTTAGAGTAATAATAAAGACGTCCATAAAATATTTGTAAGGTATACTAATGAAAACAATAAAAGCTAATTCAAGGCTATTAAAATACACAAGCAGTCATTCTTATAAGTACTATTATTAATTATAAGGTTGAGATTTTGTCTCTTATAAAAGTTTCAGGGTAAGCTTACAACAAGTAACTAGAAACAAAGGTTTTCTATGCAGATATACCTGGGCAGCCCTCATATTTCAGAGATCTGCAGAATATGGCATTTAAAATGTTTATTTCTCAGACAGAGACTCCCAGATCCTAACAGTGACCCAAGGTCTCCAAAGAAGATTATGTGACACCAGGCTCTTCGTCTAGATTGTACCAGTGCTGACCTGGGCAAGATGCCATAGCACAATGCCTGCCTGCTGCCAAGAACACGGCCTAGATTTGAGGACATTAGAAAATTGATTGAACCCTTTTGCCTAGACAAAGTAAGGTCAGTCTTCTCCCATATGTCCCTCTACTATGGGGGAAATCTCCCACACTAAAGGCCTGGCAGCTGAAGATTGATGCTGTTTAGATACTTCCACCTCCAGCTAGGTAGAGACCTGGATATGGCTAACTAGGTATAGCCTGGTCTCTGTTGTTTTTAGTAGATTCAGAAGCTGCTCATTCTACACTTAGGTATAATTTATCCTTCTCAGATCTTTGCAAGTATTGACGGCTGGGCTAGTTATAACTTTGTCAACTTGGTAAAATCAGACAATCAGATCCTTCTCCAAGATGATAGCCAGTTTTCAAGCTCATTTTATAAAGCCTGATTAGAAATACTAATATAACTAAAATTCTCATGTCTTTTTGCAATTTGTATGAACTGAAGAGACTCATAGAATTTAGATCCACCTCACACAGGTCAAAAAGATTCCAGATAAGTACAGCCTAAGTTTTTCCCACCTGTCTGTTCCTAAGGATGATACCTTTCTCTTCTGGCTTGGGGACTCCTGCCCTTCCCAAATTACTAAGACTAGGCCCAAGATTTAAATTCTAACCTTTTGTTCTCAATTTTAACATATCTCAACAGATTTTCAATTGACTAGGAGCTGTGGACTTACTGGAAGCCTGTGAACCAGTTCTACGGATTTGGGCTGTTTCCTGTCTCTTGGCTACTGGATCAGACAGCTACGTGCTCCTGACAGAAGCCCTGGATCCCAGTTCCTTTACTAGCTTTTCAACGTTTTGGGGCCCTAACAACAATACCCCAATGTCAGCTTGAAGCAATAATAAAAAAATCTACTACGCCCCGTTACCCCTAAACCCCTAATAGGTTGAAATCCTAAGTTAAAAAAAAACCTGGCAAAAGAGACAAATCTTTTTGTGAAGGCCAAATGTCCCTACACCCTAGAGTTGGCTTTGCAAGTCAGGTCCCAGTTGCTCTTTTGAGACCTTGCAGATCAGTTTGGGCCTGCAGGGGTGGGGCACAAGATCATCTTCTAGATAGACTACTTCCATGAGCATATTGCCAGAGTCTCATGATTGAGACAGTACCCAAAAAGAAAATGGGGGAATGAAGGACCCTGGATTCTAGGGCTTGACCCAGGCATTCAGTTCAGGTATTCAGCAGAGCACCCTCCATGAGAACAAGGAACTAAAGTCTAAAAGTCTGTCCCAGGAAACAGAGTGACCTAGCCCAGATAGCCGTAATCAATTCAGTTAGGACATAATGGTCTGATCGAACCTGTGATTAAAATAACAATAATATTGAGAGCAATGCAGATGTTAAAGGCCTGGCTTGTGAAAGCTCAAGACAGGTTTGAAAGAGTTTCAAAGACTCCATTGAGGATATTCACCTGGTATTTTAAAAGGAGAATATGGACATCTGGTCAACTGGGGCTGGAGAATCAGGTGTGGTCAAGAAGAAACCAGTACCATCCAGGTGAATTCTCCTGGAAGCACTTCCTTGGTGTGTGCTTCACATCACACAGAATCATCACCCAGAAGTCATGGTTCAAAGGGGCCAACACTGTATCTTAGGTTGGCTGAATTTGGTATTATGTAGAAACATGTTACTGGTTTGAGCAGAATTCTGGAGTCACGGAGAGCAACTGGGGCTTGGAAATGTGGGACAAGGTTATAGTCCCTGAAGAGAGGCCAGGAGAGGCTGTATAGTTAGGGTTTTATTGTTGTGAAGAGATACCATAACTAAGGCAACTCTTATAAAGAAAAAACATTTAATTGGGGCTGGCTTACAGTTTCAGAGGTTTAGATCACTATCATCATGGTGGGAAGCATGATGATGTACTGAAAGACCAGAGAGGTCTACATTTGAATTGGCAGGCAGCAGGAAGAGAATGACACACTTGGTATGGGTTGAACATCTGAGGCCTCAGTGTCTGTCCCGAGTGATACACTTCCTCCATGCAGGTCACACCTCTTAATAGTGCCACTCCTTATGGGCCTTTTGGGACCATTTTTATTCAAACCACTACAGAGTTTCAGCTGCAGCAAAGACACTAGCATATTTGAGATAGCAGGACTGTGTGATGGCTGCCAAGTACAATGGCTAGTGTGGAATGGGGCCACTTTGAGCCTCCCAGACAAGCTATAGATGCTATGATTGACAGAGTCTGAGTCACCTGGACTTCCCAAGACCTCCGGAGTCCAAATGATTGTGAGTCGCAGACACTGGACAGTGAGTTACTGATATTTTTGAAATTTGGTTTTGATTCATTTTGGTTGTGGCTATGCCCTGGTTTTTACCTTTTGGAGTAAGAAAATATTTAACTTTTAAAATTATTACTATTTTTTTAACCAGCCATAGACTTTGGAATATTAGAGGGACTTTGGATATCTTAAGAGATTTTAAACTTTTAAATAAACTAAACTTTGGGAGTGTTTGAAAATCTAAAGATGGAGATCAGGTATTCATAGGTTTTTGGGTTAATGACCCTATCCTCTGATCTTTGACAAAGAGATTCAAAATATTCAATGGAAAAAAGATAGTATTTTTAACAAATGGTGTTGGTATTGTGTAGAAAAATGCAAATAGGTCCAAGCCTGTCACCCTGCACAAAACTCAAATCCAAGTGGATCAAAGACCTCAACATAAACCCAGCCACTCTGAACTTGATAGAAAAGAAAGTGTGAAATACCCTCCAACAAATTGGCACAGGCGACCACTTCCTAAATATAACACCAGTGGCACAGACACTAAGACCAACAATCAATAAGTGGGACCTCCTGAAACTAAGAAGCTTCTATAAAGTCAAGGACACAGTCAATAGGACAAAATGACAGCCTACAGAATGGGAAAAGATTTTCACCAACCCTACAAGTGATAGAGGACTGATCTCTAAAATATATAAAAAACTCAAGAAACTAGATCCCAAAACCTTGAATAACCCAATCAAAAAATGGAGTTCAGAACTAAAAATGGAATTCTCAGCAGAAGAATTACGAATGGCTGAAAGGCACTTGAAAAAGTGATCAACATCTTTAGCCATCAGAGAAATGCAAATCAAAACAACTTTGAGATACCACCTTACACCTGTCAGATTGCACAAAATAAAAGACACAGATGACAGCCTATGCTGGAGAGGTTGGAGAGCAAGGGGAACACTCCTCCATTGCTGGTGGGAGTGTAAGCTTGTTCAGCCACTCTGGAATGCAGTATGGCAGTTTTTCAGAAAACTGGGAATCATTCTCCCCAAGGATCCAGTGATACCATTTATGGACATATACCCTAAAGACACACATTCGCACTCCAAAGGAATTAGCTCAACTATGTTCATAGCAGCATCATTTATATTAACAAGAAACTGGAAACAACCTAGACACCCCTCAACTGAAGAATGGATTAAAAAGCCGTGATATATATACACAATGGAGTACTACTCAGCAATCAGAAAAAATGATATCCTAAAATTTGCAGGCAAATGGACGGATTTGGAGAATATCCTCCTGAGTGAGGTATCACAAACCCAGAAAGATAAGCAGGGGAGTGGACTCTAAACAAAAAAGCAAAAAGCAAAGTATGTCCAAGTTGCAAACCACAAACACTGAACAGCTTGGGATCTGATACACCTTGGACTGGCACCTTGGATCCCACTCCCTCCAGAGGAACACCTGACCCAGTCTTGATGTTGGGGTGAGGAAACTGGATTTGTCAGGAGTGGACGCTGAACTAAGCCATATTGGGACCTTGGGAATTTCTGCCCTTGCTGGGGAGGAGATGGGGAAATGTGGAGAAGAGAGAGTGACTGGAAGGGGTGGGAGGAGTAAGGGACCTCGAACAAGGATATACATGGATAGAAAATGTGACTTTATTCATAATAAAAAAATAAAAAATCAATCTACATATTCAATGCAATCCTCATCAAAATCCCAACACAATTTTTACAGACTTTGAAAGAACAATACTCAACTTCCTATGAAATAACCAGGAACCCGGGATTTCCAAAACAATCCTGTTCAGTAATAGCAATTCAGGAGGCATCACCATCCCTGACTTCAAGCTATACTATAGAGCTACAGTAATAAAAACAGGTTTGTACTGGCAGAAAACAGACTTGTGGACCAGTGAAATGAAGAAAATACCCCTACATTAATCCACACATCTATTAACACCTAATTTTTAATTAAAATGCCAAATATATGCAATGGAGAAAGATAGCATCTTCAACAAATGATATCCGCAGAACTGGATTGTGGTATGTAGAAGAATGCAAATAGACCCATATCACTCTGCACAAAACTCAAGCCCAAATAAATCAAAGACCTCAACATACACTCAGCTATACTGAACTTTAATTGAAAAGCAAGTGAAAAATACCCTCCAATGTTTGGCACAGGTGACCACTTCCTAAATATAACATCAGTAGCACAGACACTAAGAACAACAATAAATGGGAACACCTGACTTTGAGAAGCTTCTGTAAAGCAAAACCAAGGTCGATGAGACAAAACAACAACCTACAGATTGAGAAAATATCTTCACCAACCCTACATCTGTCAGAGGACTTATATCTAAAATATATAAATAACTCAAGAAAGTAGAGGCCAAAAATCCAAGTAATCCAATGAAAACATGGGGTTCAGAACTAAACAGGGAATTTCCAACAGAAGAATTACAAATGGCTGAAAGACACTTAAAAAACTGCTCAACATCTTTAACCATCAGATAAATGCAAATCAAAACAACTCTGAGATGCCATCTTATATCTGTCAGAATGGCTATGATCAAAAACACAGATGGCAGCCTATACTGGAGGGACGTGGAACAAGGGAAACACTTCTCCATTGCTGGTAGGAGTGTAAACTTGTACAGCCACTTTGGAAAGCAGTGTGGAGACTCCTCAGAAAACTAGGAATCAATCTCCCCAATGATCCAGCATAAACACTATTGGGCATACACAAAGTATGCACATTCTTACCCCAAGGGAATTAGCTCAACTATCTTCATTGCAGCATTATTCATAATAGCCAGAACCTGGAAACAACCTAGATGCCCCTCAACTGAAGAATGGCTTAAAAAATGTGGTACATTTACACAATGGATTACTAGTCTGCATTAGAAAAATAAGAACATCCTAAAATGAGAAGTCAAATGAATGAATCTGGAGAATATCATCCTGAATGAGGTAACACAAACCCAGAAATTTAGACATGGTATGCATTTACTCATAAGTGGATTTAGGACATAAAGCCAACAATAACTAGGCTACACTCCACAACCCCAGAATAGTGAGATAACAGAAATAATTTAAGAGAGATATTTATGATCCCTGCTGGGAAGCGGAAATAGAGAAAGTCTCCTGAGTAAATTGGGATCATAAGGGGGAGCGAGCAAAGGATGTTGGAAAAAATACTATGAGAGTAATTGATGGTTATGTGGGAGGAGCAACAGAGAGGGAGTACAAAGTAATGGATATCTTGATAGAGGGATCCATTGTGAAGTTGGGGAAAAAACTTGGTGCTAAGGAAACATCCAAGAACCCATGAGAGGTTGCTCCCTAGCTAGGACTCCAAGCAATAGTGGAGAGGGTGTCTAAACAGGACTTTCTCTAGAATCAAATGAATGTCTACCCTAATTGTCATTATAGAGCCTTCATCCAGTAATAGATGAAAGCAGCAGCAGAGATTCATAGCTAAGCACCAGGTTGATCTCATGATCCAGCTGAAGAGAGAGAGGAGAAAGTATATGAGCAAAGGGATCAGGATCATGAGGAGGAGACCCATAGAGACAGCTGACCTGAGTCAATGGGAACTCACAAACTCTGAAATGAAAGCTGAGTTCCATGAAAAGGAACTAAACCTTCAGATTGTAGATGACAGTTGAATAAATGGTGTGAGGATTTTATGGAGCCTCTTGCAGGAGGACCAGAGTATATTCCTGGTGCATGAACTGCCATGGCAGATCCCATTCCCTACAGAGAAACATGTAACTCATCATTGATACTGGGGTGAGGGACCAGGACCTTAATCAACGGGATGTGCCAGACTGAATGGACTCACCATGGGATTCTCTGTCCTCTTTGGGGAATGGGGGGGGTGGGGAGAGTCTGAGGAATAACTGGGAGGAAGGAAAGGAGGGGGAGCAGTGGTAAATATGGAAAATTTAAATTAAAAAATCATATCATAAAAAGGAAAGGTGCTTTCAAAGCTGTTTATGCTTTACGTTGTGATATTAATATGAGATTTTGAGAATGAACAAGATACAAAGGCAACAGTTGAACAGTGGAGCATTTGTGTGCCAAACTGACCAGGAGTCAGTTCTGCTGACTAGTAAGCTCCAGACAGCTGGAAAGATGAGGCCTTAAGATTGGCCTTTCGGCAAGACAGTCAGGCATTTTCTTAATTAATGATTGATGTGGGAGGGCTTAGGCCACTGTGGGTGGAGCCTCCTTCAGACTGGAGGACTGAGTTACATAAGAAAGCAAGTTGTTGAGACCGGGTGCTCTCTGCGGAGTCCCAGCGCACTCTGGAGCAGGGGCAGCTGAACTCTGCCTCTGGCCACACCCACAGCTCCTGCTGAGGGAACCTGCAAGGCTCCGCACTACGACCTCGAACTGAGTGAACTGAGCGAACCAACTGCAGGGGTCTCTGAGGGGCAGATTCGGACCCTGACCAGAGGTGAGGAGGGATCAACAGGCCTCAGCGCCTGTATCCTGGCCTGGGAGGGAGAGTTGAACTCCCATTGCTTCCGGTTCCGCTCCCGAGACCGGGTGCTCTCTGCAGAGTCCCAGCGCACTCTGGAGCAGGGGCAGCTAAACTCTGCCCCTGGCCACACCCACAGTTCCTGCTGAGGGAATTTGCACGGCTACCCACCACGACCTAGAACTGAGTGAACCAGCAACTGCAGGAGTCTCTGAAAGACAGAATCAAACCCTGACCAGAGAGGTGACAGGAGACACACAAACCCAAGTGCCACAACTGACCAGGACCCATCTAATCGTGAACCACTGAAGCCATGGGCAAATGTCAGTGTAAGAAATTACATAATAATACAAAGGACAACATGGTAACTCAAGAAGAGAGTGGCGATCTTACAAATACAAGACCTGAACTGAGCAATGAAGAGGAAACAGAAGGAAGCAACACCAAAAACTCCTTTGTGATGATCATCGAAGCTCTAAAAGAAAATATGAAAAAAAGCCTTAAAGAAATAGAAGAAAATACAAACAAAAAATTGGAAGAGATGAACAAATCTATGAAAGAAACATGCCAGGAACTAAAAGCTGAAAGAGAAGCAATAAAAAAGGCACAAAATGAGGCAAAGATGGAAAGAGAAAACCTGAAGGAAAAAGCTGGAACCACAAATATAAGAATAACAAACAGAGTTCAAGAGATGGAAGATAGAATCTCTGAAGTGGAAGACTCAGTAGCTCAAATAGATATATCAGTCAAAGAAAATAGTAAAACTAAAAAAGCCATAACTCAAAATGTTCAGGAAATCTGGGACACCATGAAAAGACCTAATTTGAGAATAATAGGAATAGAAGAAGGAGAAGAATATCAGGTCAAAGGCACAGATAATGTTTTCAGTAAAATCATTGAAGAAAACTTTCCTAACCTGAAGAAGGAAATGCCCATAAAGATACAAGAAGCTTACAGAACACCAAATAGATATGATCCCAAAAAAAAGTCAGCGCGCCACATTATAATCAAGACACAAAACATACAGAACAAAGGAAAAATTTTAAGAGCTGCAAAAGAAAAGGGCCAACTCACATATAAAGGCAGACCCATCAGAATAACGCCTGACTATTCAATGGAAACGATGAAAGCTAGAAGGGCTTGGTCAGAAGTTATACAGACGCTTAAACAGCATGGCTGCCAAACTAGAATACTATACCCTGCAAAATTATCAATCACCATAGATGGAGTTAACAAGGTATTTCAGGACAAAGTCAGACTGAAAGAATATCTATCTACCAATCCAGCACTACAGAGAGTATTAGAGGGAAAACTACAACCTAAGGACCCCAGACACATCCATGAAATCACAAACAATCAATAAGTACACAGAAGAATATCCTAGAGAAAGGAAATACAGACAAGTTACCACCAAAAATGGCAGGAAATATGAATCAATGGTCACTAATCTCCCTTAATATTAATGGACTCAACTCTCCTATAAAACGTCACACACTAACAAGATGGATACAACAACAGAAGCCATCCTTCTGTTGCCTACAAGAAACACACCTAAGCTGCAAAGACAGACACAGGCTT